>JALPQI010008144.1:0-35374 GCA_025490895.1 Thaumatotibia leucotreta
GGTTTTGTTTTAGTTTATTTATCACAAAAGAAAGCTTAGGTGGTTTTTTTTTCACAATTTCTTTCGCCAAACTGTGGACAGTTTGTTGGCGATGGTGAAACAGGCCTATAGGGTAACACCAACCGTATTTAACAGCGCGATCAACATAATCCAGCAGATTACTATGAAAGTTTTAAGTAAAGTGAAAGACGGTTTAGGGCAAACAACCTTTAGCATTTTTGCTAAAATGCTATAAGTAGGTGGTTAAAATAGCTTCAGGGTTGTCACGTAATTCTATTTCTATGACCAAGTCCGCTATAACATCATCTTGGGCTTAGATAAGTGGATAAGCTATATTGAGAAATATATATATATATATATATATAGATTATTATAATATAATACAACAATTTTAGTGGTAGCAGCTCTTTCTTAAAAATACTATTACTGAAAAGTTAGGAAATTATTAGAAAAGTTATTATATTATAATTCATACGATTGAAAGCTACCATAACTGATTAACATATTTGAATATACCTAATTGGTTAACCCAACCCTTATTTCTCCTCATCGTGCATGTAAAATAGTTAGCATGTATTACGACACAAGTGCCAAGAACAAAAAATTCGAAACGAGTGGCGATGTTTTAATACACGACCGAAGGGAGTGTTTTAAATCGACACGCTTTGCACGTACAACGTTTTTTAGTCCAGATGGCCCTCCGAAGTTTTGGACCTGAGGTAAAATGAGGCACTTCTCGCACTAGGACGAGAAGTGCCTCAAAAAAGGCACCATCTGTACGAAAATAGTACATTACGACACAAGTGCAAAAAACATGAAATTCGAAACGAGTGGCGATGTTTTAAATCGACACGAGTCAATCAACACGTTTTTTAGTGCAGATGGCCCTCTGAAGTTTTGAACTTGACGTAAAATGACAGACTTCTCGCACTAGAGCCTAAAAAGGCACCATCTGTACTAAAAAATATATTTCATTACAAGTAGGTAACAGGCATACTCTACACGAGTCGTAGGACTCATAGGCATGGTGCAAGCTGAATAGTGAACCTTAATTATGACTAAACAATTTTAAAATTCACCCCAAATCTGCCGACGCGGATTCGGCTAAATCCATTTATGAACATTTTTATTAATATGCAATAAGAGCGAAAAAGAAACAACTCGGGTGACACCGGTCGACGGTGATTTGGCGCGTTTTCCCTTAAAAATACGAAACCGTCGATACGTTTGAGGAGACCTCCAGTTTTATAAAGTTCGTTACAATGAAATTTCTATCTTTAATTTCATAAATTTTTGCGTAACTAATTCGCAGTGAAGTTTTTCACTGTTGACTTGAGAGAGATTGGAACAGAAAATGTAGTTAGTCTCGCAATCAAAGGCTCGTTTAACTTGATAGAACCTTGCCTCGTCTATGGATTGCAAAAACTCACTTTAAACGAGTAATCGATGACAAATAGGTTCGCTCGCTCGATCTAATCGCTTATTTCGAACGTTTCCTTTGATGTCGAAATTACTTTTTTCTTGATACATCCGGGTATCGATATCGGTTGTTTGATGTATAAAAGGGACTCTTAATTAAGATACAGAGGATATACCCTTATGTTATACGAGTACAACTATTATATATCAAAGATTGAAGATTGAATGAGTGAAGATGATGTATAAAGCTTAGATTTATCAAATTATGTTTTTTAATGAAACACAATTCGTGGCACTTATAATACACAATTACTTTAAATTATTTGTAATTTTTTATGGTATATATTAATTGCTAATTGACATGTGTTTTTCTTAACATTAAAGTAATTTAATTTGAATTTTTGTTCGCTCTATTGGTAGATGGGTGAATCTGAGCGTTTCAACCGCCTAATTTTGTTGGCATCCTGCGACCATAAATATAACATGGACGTCTAACGCCAGCTCAAAAATGCCCCCAAAACCAATTGTGCATTTGTGCCAAGATGGGCAGGACATAGCGCTTTTCTTAATACGGCGCATATTTCGGCGCAACATCTTTGGCAAAAGCCAATCAAAACTTTGATTGACCAATCACAACTATTTTTTTATGGCGGTTTAAGTTTTTATAGGTTGATATTGACATTCATTAGCGTGATGCATTGAAGAGGGGGTGACACTTGGCAACTAAAATTCAGGACCGCGCCGCGTTTAAAAGGCAATTTATGTAGATACGTAAATATTTATAGATTTCACTTAAAAAATGAGAATAGCTACGAGATTTGACATTTGATTATATTATATTTTTGTAATGGTTCAAGGTTGGACCTTTAAGATATTTTCGGTTTATTATGTGCCCAGCCAGAGCCTAGAGTGGCGATTATGGTCATTTACCTCCTAATGCGTCTAAACGCATAGTTAATAGGAGAGGCCTACGTCTAGCAGTGGACTATCATAGGCTGATGATGATGAATATGATGATGATAATGATGATTGTGGTAGTACTATCAACGTTGAATTTCATTTTAAATTAGCAACGATGTTCTTGCTCATCCACCCCTAACGTATTCTCATTTAAAATACTTACATTTGTTGTAACGGTTAAGTTTCGAATTTATTTACACTCCTTTCGTTTCACTAGCAGTACCCATTATTGTGACAAAAATAGCAGTGATCAGAATGATTTTTATTAAATCACGATACTACTGAATATCGTCGGGGACAGTGAAATACCGCGTAACTAACAAATTCAATTAGGGTCAATTTAAATGTCGATTGTTCGATATTTGAACTCTTATCTGCTTTGGTATTTACGCGGTATTGCACTATGCCCGACGATATCACTATTATATAGTTAGATGTCACTGTTCAAGTTAGGTACAACGTCTACAAACCAGAAAAAATGCTATATTTACATGTCCATCTCACGGGATCAGATAACGGCCAAGCCTTTAACAAACAGAAATCCATTAAAACCAACGCCAAATCTACATTATTTCACTCCGATCCCGCATTTCATTTGTAAAAGGCTATTCCGGCCGATTTTCCTTTATTTAACCGGAGTAAAATGTCCGAACACAATTGTTTAATTGAGAGAAACCAGGCTCGAATTATCTTAGTTCATTCGTTTGCCAGCTGTGTTATTTTTTTATTCGTTTTGGGGCCGCCTTTAATTGCTTCCGACGTCGTTGCTGACACCGGATCCATCTTGACTTTGAATAAACAATGCGGCACAGTTGTGGCACGTACTGATGTAGTGAACACTACAGTACAGTAACGACCGTAGCGTGGGATTGAAACCCTTGACAAACTCTTCGGTACCTACTAGAGATTCAAATATTTTCTTTATCTTTCATCCGACGGTATCAAAAATTTAAAGCAATAGATATTCTTAGGTAATAAATATAATAGCAGAAGTCCCTCAGTGGTGGATACTAGAAAATAAAATGAAATGTTATTATGTAAATCATTTTTAAATACCGATTATTTATTTTATAAAACATTTTTTTAATTGTTCATAATTAAAGAGAAATTCAACTTCAAAAATTTTATATTATTAATTGAAAACATAAGCCCTGCCGAGTTTCGTGCCAGATTTATTTCGGTTCAGTGGTGTAAACGGAATTTGTTTAGTTTTATTTGCTATTTCGTATGATTTAAAAGTACATACTCGTTAATATGCCTACCTACTTGATTAAAGAATCGTTTGACTTTGACTTTATCAACGTTCTGCTTAAAAGTAAATATTAAAAATTAATTCCCTTACCCTATTGACATAATTATAACCTGTTTAAGCACATTAGTAGTAATCATTAGTATGCAAATGTAAATAAATGTATTTAGAGAAATAATAGTTATTTATGTAGCTGGCGCATAAAAAGAGGCATTAAACATGAGTGTTTTTATGAAACGAGCCGTAGGCGAGTTTCATAATAAGATCATATCATACATTTACCATAAACCTCCATATTATAAATTTAGAATTGATATCCACTAAGTAAAATACCTCTAAATATAACTATTCAAATCAGTGGTAATCACTAAATTTGTGTAAAAATATCCTACAGTAAATATTTATTGCAAAAAAAAAAACAAAAAGATGTTGACTTTATAACATTAATGTATTGACACCGACACTTTAATTTTAACATTATGATGCATTGTAATTTAATGTTAACTTTATGATACAGGCACAGGCACAGGCATCGGTTTCTTAATATGTCATTACATTACCGCTTCTGAATACATAATAGGGAAATTATGATATGGATGTAGATAAAGTATTTTAACCATAATTACTCATTGTCTGAACAATAAGAACAGTAGGCTACTTATATAAATGTAACCGTTAGGTTAGGCCCGTTAGGTTACTAACGGGCACATGGTTAAAAAAAAATATACAGCTCCTGCTGTAGTTCCTTTATCCTTTTTTAAAACAAAACGGTCGCGTATATTAGTGCGCCAACTAAAGCTGGAGCAGTGAAGAACTATTTCTGACGGCATTAGTATATTTGATGCTAGGCGCTTGATATAACTATTGAATTCTGGACAGTGAAGACTCTAGACTGAATAAATTCAAATTCAATTACTTATTAATATTATTTTAGTTTAAGTGTTTTATTTGAATACCTAAATTTGTTACGTATTTAGGTAACCAGTAGTAGATTTTTTTTTGCTCGATTCTTACTTATAATAGTGTGGGCAAGAGGCTTCTCTGGTTTATTTTTCCAAAAAATGTACCGACCATGAAGTGTGAACTCCCTTTCCATCTTATCAAGTAATCCGGAAGAATTTTTGTTCATTCCTTTTATTGAAAATTGTTATCCTTAACTACTTTCCAAAGACAAACGACTCGTCATAAAATAACAATAAAATCAAAGGAAACGTTTTCACCAGGGAATTCCCATGGCATCGTATTTAGTACCATCTAAAATTCATTATTCTGATTACAATAAAGTTCATTTTTGTATGTTGTCTTCTGATTTAAGGGGAAATGGTCGTCGATACTTAAGCCACTGGAATGAGATTGTGTGACCTAGAAAGTGACTTTAATGCGAAAATTTTGATGTCGTCTTTAACTCGCTTTATTTCGGCTATGGAACTTATGACATTAAAAACCTGGTTTTAAACGTATAGATTTTTTAATGTAAGAATAAGTTTATGGCCCCTATTTTATTATGTTGATGTACAATGCAGAATTTAGACGTAATTTGCAATTTATATAGTTCAAATTCGTTTTAGTGATGACATGACGCGGGAAACAAGACTGACTCTCTATTCTCTACAAACATTTCTCAACAAATAGGTAAGGAACATACCTACTAAAAGTTGATGCGGGCTTCCTAATTTAAACTGGGTCTTTCAGTATTTTCTATGATAAAACTAAGTAAAAGTTTTAATTTATATTAAATAATGTTTTATCACCTCAAAATGTTTGTCATTCATCATTGACAAATAATAACTTAACTATGTATAAGAGGATTCTTTCGATACATATTTTTGCATTTCACTGTACATAGATGATTCGCGTTTAATATATGTAGGGTACTTATGTTTCAAGTCTATATTATTACTTATATGTCTTTTCGGATTTATATTTTTTTGTTTATTAAGTTTTTATTTCGTTTGTATGCTCATCAAGTCGCCACTAATAAAAGTAGAGTAAAAGGTTATAAGTTGCCAAAGAGTTTGCGGGTCATTGTCAGTCGCAAAAACAAAAAGTTGTCCACTCGGTGGTCAAAAGTTAACAGCTCAATTAATCTTTGTTACGATTTGACCATCAATTGTTTTATCCTAAAAGTAGTACAAGAACTCCTTAACTTTAGATATGTCCACCGAAAAGACGATAACCTAAATCTGACAATGACCCTTGTAAGTAGGTACACTATTATTAGCAGAAAATGCGCGAGTTACCGTTTCCCTATTTTTTTATCGATTTTATTTTATGATACCTACGAAGTGCAGTTACTGATTTCTTACTCACAACTAATATTTTGTAGATGTAGCATTCTCGGCACGTTTGAGCCGGGTGGTAGTCGGAACGAGGTTTAGGTCATGTATAGTTAGTTTTTATTTTAGATTTAAATTAATTTATTCTACTTAAGTCATATTGTTTTTGTGAAGTGTTTATAATTAACACAATGTTGTAAATAATGTATTTAACTAGCTAATGACTATTTTTTTCGTACTCCTTACATAAAAACATTTCATTTGATACCATATCATGGGGGTGCATTTTAAAAAGCCAGTCCGCCATCTTGAGGAGGCTGCCATATTTAATTGTAATGAATGACGTTTCTTAGATAGATAAGTCATATACCTATTGTCATCAGAACTTAGAGCGTGTGCAAAATTTCATCCTAATCGAAGACCGGAAGTTCCATATAATAAATAAATAAATAAATAAATAAATAAATATATTGGGACATCTTACACAAATCGACCTAGTCCTACGGTAAGCTCAATTAAGGCTTGTGATGTGGGTACCAGGCGACGATATAATTATAATAGATAGATACATATAGATACTTAAATACATAGACAACCATGACCAAGGAACAAACATTTGTGATAAATAAATACACAAAGAATGCCCTCGCCGGGAATCGAACCCGGAACCTCCAGCTTCGTAGGCAGGGTCACTACCAACTAGGCTACGGAGGCTGACAAATGTACTAAAAAACGTCGTAGGATACACGTTCGAAAACGAAATTCGTATCTCGTGTCGATTTAAAGCACACCCTTCGGTCGTGCTTTAATTATTTCCACTCGTTTCGAGCTTAATTTTTTTCGAACTTGTATCGTAATGTGGTATTTTAGGGTGAACTGTATGCTTTATTCTAACTCACCTTATTCTGAGGTCTCTATTAGTTATTGTACATTAAAAATAAGACGTTACAAACAACTACAGGTGTAAGACATATCTGTGATCTTTTTGGAGTTCAGCCAAGAACCCGGCTCTGTGATGATAGTTTGTCCAATTCCAGCGGTCTTCCTAGTTATTTACGAACTGTTCTGTCTACTTTACGGCCCGATAAGCGTAAGCTTTGTTTTATGGCGAAATCTAATTTATATACTCGTACCATTCTAAGATGGCGGACAGGGGCGCGTTAGAGGTGATTTTTAAATCACATTTATTCATTCAGGATTCTGGCTCCTCTTTTCAATACTGAACTTCGATACTTTCACGTTTTTTTTTTTTCAAATATACCTACATAGTGTATGTACACTCCCCGAGGAGTAGAAATGGCAAGACAATGGCAGAAAATAATTTAGTTAATAATTTATATCGTTTGATCCCTTTACACGAAGAAGAAAACAATGAACACATAATTATAACTATTTAAATGAAAAAAAAGATCAGCTTTGGCTTTCGGGTCGACATTATGCTGAGGCGAGTCCATTTCGTGGTATAATATTAAGTGCTGAATCTGTGTTTTGTCTTGTCCTGTCATGCTTGTTATATTTGCCATGAATAAATTATTTGTATTTGTATTTAAATAGAACTCAGATTTATTTTAGAAATGTTTCCTTTTTTTTCCTTTGCAATAAAAATAATTACTTAATTACGATTCACCATCATAATCGTCTGCCTGTATTTTGATGTCATCATCGCCCCACCTAGTTGCATTACGTTTTGATAGATTATATTAGACTTCAATTTTTTTTAATACAAAACCCAACTTTTTTATATTAGGCTGGTTTCAGTGTCACGCGAACCAGCACGGACCGCCCAATATGTATGGCCGTCCGCGCTGATACCTCCGCGCCAGTCTGAAACGCGCCATTGATTCAATACATATTGCTCCGTGCGGTGCGGAGAAATCCGCGCAGGCGGGTCCGCGTGACAGGTACCAGCCTTAGGTATCTAAGTACCTACCTACCTACATACCGACAAATAAAACGGCCGCCATAAGAAAGCGCGAGATGTACGCATGCTTGGGTGGCTATTAGTTATTTATTTTGCTTATTTTTTCACAATTGGAACCACTGGGTGTTGGTGCTCGGAGGCACGAACCTTTCTGACTGAGGTATGGATTCGGTTGCGGAAGAGAGGGCTCGATCCCCGTTCTGGGTTGTTTCTGGTGCAGAGGATATCCAATATATCCATCGCAGTTCAACGCGGAATCGCTGCTCGTGTAATGGTTTCTAAGTACTTTTTTGTAAGTTTCTTTTTACGATTCAATTTTGATATATTTTTTTTGTATTTAATCTTAACTGTTATGAATGTATTGTAATTCTCGTATAAATAATTATTTTTTAGGAAGAAAAGTAAATGATCAGTTAAGTGAATCACATTGTGAAATTATTATTAAGACGCCACTAGTAATTTTTCAATATCCACAAGAATCCCATACATATAAATATTATTCCTTACATTCAATTATATTAATGTAGGAACGGAACGTAAGAGCAGACTGACCGATGACTGAATGAATGTGTGAATTTTACAAGTGAACGAGTGTACTTGGATGGGTATGAACGATGGATCGAGGAGAAGCCTGTAAGACGACCTCTAGCGAACGGACGTGGGATTTTTCAAATGTAACTTGACATAAGACTGTTTTTCTAGAATTTTATTTTGTTTCGGACCGCTTAAGAAATATACTCCTTTAACCGCATGAGTATTTTTACTTGAATCCCACACTACATTAATAGAAAATATACGCGAAACTTTTATTCCCCTGGTTGAAAGAGCTGTAATTAAATATAACGAAATTTCATGTCTTGTAATAATATCACTAAGGCACTAAGCAAATATTCAGACACTCCTACGTTCGCACAGCTCACGAACTGGTTCTAAGTCGTATGTTACCCCTAAAAGCAGGGCATCGAAAAGGCGTCCATATAAATGGAAGTACCGGCTCTGCCCAACCCAATCGGTGTATGTATTGTATCGGGAAGATTGAACGTTTTTTACTATTTGCACAGAACTACGGTGACCAAGAACACATTCACGAACGCACAAGACAAAATTAATCTAATTTTGATATATATTTATTTTCAAAACCACAATTTATGTACATAGATTAAATCTAACTAAACTACTTAACCTAACCTATATCTAAGATTGGCCCTTGTGGCATTGTACCGAGCGAGGATGCTGGCGGCATTTCCTCGCTGTATCGCAATATCGTATGCCTTGTGCGAGGAAGTCGCTAGCTCTTCGATCTTTAGTTACGTCAATCATGAATCTAATTAAAATTTCTCGTAATTTGGAATTTTATGATAACCATTAACCACGTAGGTATGAAATAATATAAAAATAAAATCATAAATTGTTCTTACTTACAATAATAGAAAACAATCGTGAGAGCTACGAATACTAAAATATGATCAAACGTTGTAATTATAAAAGTCAAACAACAAAAAACAAATGGCATGAATATATATTATATTCGTATGTTTATTAACAGGGTTCGGTATCAATCAACTTTTGGAAGGAGTATAAGTTGACTTTTATATTAAAATCGACTTCGTTATTCTCTAACGTCTTACCGTGCTACGAGATATCCGAACCCTGTTTATTACAATGTATTGATTTTCAAGCAACCAACTATTATTAATCACTGTATAGTGTATAGGTACTTGTTTCAGAGTGCTGCTCATTTCTCCGCTATGTACGGATTAGCACGTAACCCGGTGATCTTGTGTAATAAGTGTAATAACTGCTCTGGCAAAGTATGTCCAATGGAAACCGGGCTTCTCCAATCCGTGTCGCGTCATGTAGGTCAGTGAAGAATATCATCATGAGCCCGTTAGCGCCCACTGCTGAGCATTGACGTCTCTTCGCGTTCGCCATTCGTCCCGATCTTGTGCCAATCTTACCCAGAAGCGACCCACAGTAAAGGATATACAAGTGAACAATTAAATAAACCCTTTTTAGTCGTTCGCTTGCATGTCCTACACTGACTTCAGTTAACTATGAGACCCGAAGGAAATGATAACTTACGACTATCATCGGTACTAACTTTATTTATGTAACAGTCTCGAAAGTTAGTAGAAAGAGAGATCTGGGTCACTTATTTAATTTACGCCCCTTGAATAGTAATAGGTTTTATCCACTCGAGACCTGTCTATTGGATTCGTTTGCTTCATGTTCGTTGATGGCTTTGCCAGTGGACGATTCGAATCTTCGTTGTCACTTTATCTAGTTACGCAGTAAACAGTATCTGCATAGAGTATTTAATTAAAAAGTAAGTACAAATGGTACAAATCGCTGACTTCGTACATAGTTAGTAATATTAGTGTGATAAAAATCGAAAAAAGATTTTTCAAAGTTTATTTCTTTAATAACCCTTATTGGATAAAAACTCAAAAGAAGCTGTCGATTACAAATTGCCTTAACGGCCAGTGCCAAACTTGTGTCTCCTCTAATGTAGATTACGATGTCCGGATATAGCTAGGTGCATTACATCAGCCATGTGGTGACGACAATAATGAATACATTTATCACCACCCCAAATCCTCTTGCGGGTGTCGTAAGAGTCGACTAAGGGCATCATAGTGCAGCGTCATCATAGTGGACACATTACTGCGATCGCCAATCCGCTTGCCCAGCGTGACGATTATGGGTATTTACCTCTTAATGCGTTCATACGCATACCTAGTTAATAGGAGAGGCCTACGTCCAGCAGTGGACTATCATAGGCTGATGATGATGATGATGATGATGATGATTACATTACGTACATGTTTTTTACGGTAAGTGGTCACTGGGAGTTTACTGTTGAGTAACTCACGTTGTCCGTAAATGCATGTTAATATTATAGTTATTTGGGAGCTCACAGTTGACATCAGCTATAAAAATACAATGTTCATTGATGTTGCGGAAGCGGTACACTCTGTGGCGGTACAGTAATAGTATATTATCCAATAATAGTATTTTTCATCACACTTGCTGTCTAAGCGCGCCATTGCTTGCACGCGTAGCGGGAGTAATAGAAAAGTGAAATTCCCTAGGGAGTAATAGAAATGTCGGTACGTCATTTAATGATATTATATTTTAAAACTTATTTTTTTGTCGGAAAGTGTGATGAAAAACATTGTATGCATCACGGTCGGTAAGCGGAATACTAACTCGAGCCATGAAAGCCCTCCGCCTGACGGCGTCGGGCTTCTAACACTCTCGTTAGTGATTCCGTGCTTACCTCCCTTGATGCACAATGTACTAATAATTAAGGTTTAAAAAAATGTGAGTGGCGTAACGTGAGTTGCTATACGAGGCCGAAGGGCGAGTATCGCTATCGACGTCACGAGCATTTTTTGAACTAATAATACAACGTTGTATACTATACTTTTTCTATGACTAAGTGGTAGCATACACAGAACTTAAAACATATATTACTGAGCGCCACACACCTACACATCGCCACATTATAGTTGTAACCAATAAATACATACATCATCATCATCACCAGCCTATGATAGTCCACTGCTGGACGTAGGCCTCTCCTATTAACCATGCGTATAGACGCATTATATAGAAGGTAAATGCCCAAAATCGCCACGCTGGGCAAGCGGATTGGCGATCGCAGTAATGTGTCCACTATCGCTGATGACGCTGCTGCCCATCATTAATCTTTTATCAAAGAATGGTCAGTGACACTTCAATCCCTTAGTCGATTCTTACGACACCCGCAGAAGGAGTTGGGGTGGTGATAAATGTATTCTTACTGCAGTCACTACACGGCATACCCATATGTATACAAACTTGCATAATAACTTACGAATGTAACTCTTACCTACCTGCATTCCCAAGAGCATTAAAAATTAATGACGAAGAAAAATTCACATTTTAGGTACATTTTAAGCACCGAACAAACTTTGTTCGGTGCTTAAAATGTACCTAAAATGTGAATTTTTCTTCGTCATTTATTTTCAACGAAGTTCCTGGTATGCTCCCAGTCCAGCGACTGGGAGCCTACCAGGAACTTCGATATTAGCAAATGTCGTGCATCCGTCTTTGTCTCTCTTTTCTTTGTTGAAGAGACAGAGACAAATGATCGAAATTAGCTTAACTCGTGATTAACCACACTTTGTATGGGGTCGAAAAACCCTCTAACGCAGTGAACATGTTAGCCTTAGTACTCTCTGATTATTTCTTAATGAATATATTATATAAACTGAATGTTAATAAATTTGCATGTTGTGATTACCTGTAAGTGGGAGATCAATAAAATTGTAAATGAACTTGGCTAGAATCCTTACAAACAAAATAAACATCAATTTCAAAGTTTTGGTAGGACTCACTGCTAGCGGAAAACCGGAAAGATTTTTTTTATGCAACCGACATTGTCTACTGATAATGCTTTTAAAATCTTGCATACTTGCCTGTGATAAAATAGTACATTACTGACCATGAATTGAAAAGGCATGTTTGCAGGGTGGACATTATGTATAAACGGACGAACTTGGCAGTCCGTTTAATTCAATATGAAGCCTGCAAAAAGAAATTAACAAAGCAGTCCTGAATATCATTAAAAAAAATTAAATAAGGTAGGTCCGACATGAGACCCCTGTGAAACTCCAGAAATGATGTCGTGCATTTCAGAATAAGGACTATTGATTACTACAAAGAAAGCTCTCTTGTACAAATAGGATTAGTCTTGACAGAAGAGACCCTGAGTATTCCAAAGAGACAAGCTTGTGTTAAAGAATATGGTGAGATATAAGTTATAGTAGTTCACTGTTAATAATGTGTTCCTATATGGAGTCAAAACAAAATCCTTGATTTTGCATTTGAAGGATCCACGGAAAGAACATGTCTAGTTACAAAACCACCTTACTATTAACAGGATAAGGTGTGAATTTGCCCTGATTTTTTTAAGTACTGGACATGTTTTTTCCGTGGACCCTTCATTTACTAGAATTTCCGTCGGACTGTGCCGTCATTCTGGTTGACGACGTAAAATTGACCCTTATCACCCACCCGAATATGTTCTAGCTAACGAGTACATACGTGACAAGTACTTAAGGCTTACATGCTCGAACAACACCGCTACTAGTCTAAGTTCTTGGCGCTAAGTCAGATTTACCTCGCTGGGAACTGCACAGAAATTACAGATATTTAGACACAGTCAGTAGATCACGCAATGCAAGTTTTTTTGCAATTTATTCCAAGCGTGTACTATGGAGCTAGTTGAATAAGACTCATGGGTCGACTTTGAGAAGAATAATAAATTACTAAAAAAATAAAAATTTAAACTCTTTATTTCTGAAGATAAACATACACATGCCATGCCTTAGCCAAAATCTTAATATTAAAAGATTTTAAAGGTCTAAGGGAATGAATTTAGATACATCATATTTATATTATAATACATTTGTTACATTCAGTCGGGAGTCGGGAAAAAAGTATCTAATGCGGGTGTCGTAAGAGTCGACTAAGGGATTGAAGTGTCACTTACCATTAGTTATTTCATAAAAGATTGATGATGGATAGCAGCGTCATCATAGTGGACACATTACTGTGATCGTCAATCTGCTTGCCCAGCGTGGCGATTATGGGCATTTAGCTCCTAATGCGTCTATACATATAGTTAATAGGACAGGCGTACGTCCAGTAGTGGACTATCATAGGCTGATGATGATGATGATGATATGTCTATGGCTCAGATCCTCGTCAGGTCCCGCTAGAAACGTACAACAAACTTGATAAGCCGAGGTATCAAAACTGATGCGTTTTTGTACATTCGCGTCACGCGCGACGACACGCGCCATGTAGAATAGTCTAACAAGCTAACACTTTATTCGCATTCTGAAATAATAAAGTGAATGTTCCGTTGCCGTGTTGAGGACACGAGGCGAGGCTTTCGGGAAGATAATTTAGGCGATATATTCAATGCGTCGTGAAAATACGTGTTGAAAGCTTTTACAGGTTATGAGTTGCTAAGTTTTATGAGTAGTATTCCGGGTAGCAACATAAGGGGTGTACCGATAAAAAACTGTAAATTTCAAATAATAAAATCGGATCGATATAGTTAGGTAGCTATAATTTCAAGATTTGCAAATTAACCTGGAAGTCTTAACTTAGCTGACTGTAGTACTTTTGTGTCACTACTGCATTTCAGGTACTCGCAGTACAGCTTCTTCGAAATCTTTTCCAAACTTAATTTTTTAAAATTTTTTATTAATTAAATTTAAGACTTCTTAGTCAATTACAAAAGCCAGAAATTACAGCTTTTTAACTATAGTGACCCGATTTTTTCATTTGAATTTGCCAGGTTTTATCGGTACACCCCTTAT
The DNA here is from genome assembly GCA_025490895.1 of Thaumatotibia leucotreta. Taxonomy (NCBI): domain Eukaryota; kingdom Metazoa; phylum Arthropoda; class Insecta; order Lepidoptera; family Tortricidae; genus Thaumatotibia; species Thaumatotibia leucotreta. Next base: position 14,203 of record JALPQI010008144.1, read on the forward strand.
GTATAGATGAATTATAAGACTAGCAAAGTAACGATTATATAAGCGACATTTGGACATAAACTTTCAAAATTTTCCGTGAGGTAAGACCGCTCTAGTAAAAAATAGACTTCGAGATTTAAATAAATAAATCATTATAGTCGTGATTTACATTTTAACATAAATATAGACCTAAAATCATTATACTGGGTGTTCTTCAATACTTACCTATACAGAGTGATGCGTTGCGTGAAAACAATGAAAATAAAAAAAATCCAATAGGTTGTTAAATATGGTGACTTTTATAACGAAAAACAATTCTCGCAGTTATTCCTAATCTAAATAGGTTAATGAGCCTTTAAACGAACAGTAATTTTTTTACACCCTGTATTATCTATTTAATCCTCAAGTCGCACATCTTACCATTTCGTTACCACTTTATCAAGTTTACTGAGATAATTATAATGTCTATGTTTAATTACTTACAAGGCAATAACATAAATCAAAACGAAATAATTACGCCTTTAAAGTTAATTACACGGTAATAACAAGGCTTAATAACGTAATTACAATTTAATCTTACTTCATTTACGTAGGCAAGGAAAGATTTACGGTTGTGACCTGAGGGTGTTTTGGCAAACAGGCTTTTGCCTGACTGTTGACTTTTTAGTCAAGGTATATTACATAAGTAGGTAGAGTTTTCGTTGTCCGAGAATCTCTAAAGTTTCATATACTTAGTAGACTGAGAGAGCAAAATTATATCTTTACGGTACCTACATACCATTTTTCGGCGTAATAAGGGATTCAGGAATGACGTATCATTTTCACACCTATTTATAGGTTCATTTCCCACGTGCTAAGAGGGATGAAATACGAGTGCTACAAATACGCGGTTTTGCGAAATTGTGAACCACATAATTTGACGACGATAGTGAATTTACTCATAGACTTTTTACTTTGAAAACTACTAATTTTCACTTTTAGTAACCAGGATGCTTAACCAAGTTGCCAATCACTAACGCTTAGTAGCGTATCGTAGTTTTCCCTCTCTGTCAGTCTTTCAACCCCTCTCTGTCTCTGTCTGTCTCTCGTCTCTCTGTAAGTCTTTGTTTTGCGACAAAGGCAGTTAGCTGCCTTTCGTTTACGATTGACGATTAAGCGTTAGCGATTGGCAACTTCTCTAAGCACCCAGTATGAGTTTGTATAACACATTGGGCGTTGATGCAGTTGACGCTTGGTCCACTCGATCACGCCGCGTTGTCCATTAGTGACCATTGGGTGGATCGACCAGTTGACTACTCGTCGAAAGTGTGAGTAGAGCTGCCGCGTTGACGTGGAGTTGTTTGACGTGGAGTTGTTATAATGTGCGAACACCTTTAATTGGAGATGAGCAAGGACAACCAAGCGTCAACTGCATCAACGCCCAATGTGTTATACAAACTCATACTGGGCAATGAAAATGGTCGCTTGATACACGTCAGTCGCAAACGCATGATTGCCGCGTTGACAACGTGTGGTCAATGTGTGACCGACGAGTCGAGTCGGGGTTGACCGTTACTGTACGACACGTAGACCACTCATCGTACACTACTTTGATAATATCATTTTTTGAACTTAATCCTAGTACATACGACATAGGATTTAAATTTCAATATAATATCGAGTCACCGTTGAGTCGTTATAATCGGAGACCTTAAAGGGACAGTCGATGACCTTTCAACCCTTTAGTCGACTCTTACCACACCCACGGGAAGAATTGGCCTTCACTACGCTGCGGGATTTCATTACGCTTTGGATTATAGTTTTGAGCCCTTCGCGTCATTCAAGATTTAATATACGTCCTCGCCTTAAATACTTTACTTTTGACCTTATAAATCACAATATTAACGTTACCGTGAGATAATAATATTACATACCTACCTATTTTATATGATTCACGAATACGCCAACAAATATTTCTGTTTTATTTATTAATACAGAGCTATTTACTTAATTACAACTCTCACAGCGGTAAACAATAAATTCCATTTTGGTTTATTTTGTAGCTTTTTACTCATTACTATGTTTTTAAACTTTTTACCATTAAAATCCACTTTGCGAAATTCGCTAGAGCACTTGTAAATGATAAAGATAATTCAGTAGGCGCCGGGAAAGGCTGCAGTATTTATAACTGAAATAAACGAGAGAGATGTTTTTGAAATGATCTTAATCGTACAAAAACATCCCGTACACGCAAATGATTTCCAGTGTTTCCTTTTGAGTTATCATTTAAATTTGGCGTCGTGCCAGCGACGATGTATCTCACTCCGCCATCAATGGTTTACGCGTCATAAACCTTTTGTATTACGTGGCTGAGGAAAATCGGGGATGACCTGTTCATTATATTGGCACGGGGTCAACCGAGATGTGCGGGTTACAGCTATAGGCACTGGTCTCACCGCGAGCTACTAAGCTATGAACTATGGGCTATAAACACGAACAAAAGATACGCACTTCCGTGTAAATAAGAGAGACACGGCGATACTCGCCCGGCGTTAATAGCTGATAGCTGGGCGAGTATCGCCGTGTCTCTTTTATTTACTCGGGAGCCCGTATCTTTTGTTCGTGTTTATAGCCGATAGTTCATAGCTTAGTAGCTCGCGGTGAGACCAGTGCCATAGGCACTAGTCTCACCGCGAGCTACTAAGCTACACTCGCAGTCAATGAACGGGTCAGGTGGATTTTTTCATAGAAAATACTGGAAACATGCTGTTTACAAGTATTTCAAATAAATATTTATAAATTTTATAATACAAGTGGAACGTTTTAAACATCTAATTGTATTAGAATTTCCCTGAAGTTTTCACACGATCCGAAAAACACGGAACTTAAATTTATCGTCAGATGATATAAAAATAGCAACTCATAATTTAAAAACTCTTATTACCTAACAATTTAGATGGTTTTCTTAAACGGTCTACATTTTTGTGTATACAAGCCGATTATTTGTAAATTTATGGTAATTCCAATACAACCAGATTTAAAAATAGATTTTACCTACACTATAAATATCTCCATGTTTGCATTATTTTCTATTAAAAAAATCACCTGACCTGTAGGTATTCATTGACCGAGTGTGTATGAGTAACATGAGTATGTTCAAAGAGACACGGCGATACACGCCCAGCTATCAGCTATCACCGCCGGACGAGTATTGCCGTGTCTCTTTTTTTTGCACGGGAGTGCGTACCTTTTGTTCGTGTTTATAGCCCATAGTTCATAGCTTAGTAGCTCGCGGTGAGACCAGTGCCATACAGCTAGAAGAATTTACTCAAGGAGAAACCGCTTTGGTAGTAAACCTCTACCGTCGTCTAGAGGCAAGGGATATTCACTCGACAGTGCGGAAATTGGATAGCTTTGCTTTACAACGACTGACTTTAAATTGGTCACTAATTGAGATAATAATAGATAGGATATCGGAAATTACTAAATCAAAAATGAGATGGTCAGCATAAATAACGTAGTTAAATAGAAATAAATAAACATTTATAAAAAGATAATCAAAATATTATCCGAAGATTTTTTTTACAGTTGAAATTGAAACTATTGAATATTTATTTCTAAAAAAATTCAATACTATAGAGGAAAAAAACGAACCTAACTCTGTCAATCAAGGGACCAGAGACTCATAATTTAGGCTTTGGAGGAGAACTGTTGTTTGAAACTATCACCTATTTAAATATTATGCTGTACGCCAATATCCAAAAAAAAAAGTACAGATGGTGATTTTTTACGTACTAGTGCAAGAAGTACCTACATAGTTAATTTCTTCGTCGAAACTTTGGAGGACCTTAATTATATATTGAAAAACGTCGTACGACACACGTGCGAAGAGAAAATTCATAACTTGTGGCGATTTATGATTATATTTCTCGCCACTCGTCTGGAACTTTTTTTTCGTACTTGTATCGTACCTAATTTAACTACTTACTACTTATTCCGCATCATTTTTTGAATGACATTTAATATTTGAACGGTTTTTAATTAAAATCCTGTCTAAACAAAGGATTGGTACTCGTAAAAGAAATGGCGATGGTAGAAATAATACCTTTTGTATGCAAATTACATTCACCACGCGATGCAAGTTATGTTAAAAGCCACGTAGGATTTGTTACTCTTTTAGATGTCGAGTTAAATAGCATATTTTATAAATTGGCTTTATTTTCCGGGAATTTTAATCATATTATATGTATGTAGGTAGGTCTCGCATTGAATTAGCTTAATAATAGGCACTACCTAATTAATACTCCACATACTGATAGGCAAGAATAGTACATTGTGCATCAAGGGAGGTAAGTACGGAATTACTAACGAGAGTGTTAGAAGCCCGACGCCGTTAGGCGGAGGGATTTTATGACTCGAGTTAGTATTCCGCTTACCGACCGTGATGTATACAATGTTTTTCATCACACTTGCCGACAAAAAAATAAGTTTAAAGAAATAACATCATTAAATGACGTACTGATATTTCTATTACTCCCTAGGGAATTTCACATTTCTATTACTCCCGCTGCGCGCGCAAACAATGGCGCGCTTAGACAGCAAGTGTGATGAAAAGGATAATATCGTTGTAGAGTATTAATTAAGATGTTTTATATATAAATATAAGGAACCATGGACTTGACACGAGTTTGTCAAGTCTATGGTTCCTATTTGACAGATTTTTGTTATTACGAACCTTTTTTAACGGTTTTGATTGTTGCAGCAGCAACAGTTTTTCGTACTGCCCATTCGCGGTCATTATTTATTATTTTAGACGGTTTTATTTCTGAAAGATGGGGTATATACGTTTAAGCTAGTTGTATTTGGTTTGGGTCACCAGGTACTCCAGATCTTCGATTATACTTGTTCACGTGTAGTGAACATGTGCCTACCGACATCAGCAGCATCAATCTGGGACAAGAAACTGCACCGAAACAAGAACTTGCAAATACTACGCTTGCAATTAAACTCAAGAAACTGCAGCGTGGTATTACGCAAATATAGAAATAAGTTAGTATAAATAACCTATGAATATGTAAATAAACTCTCTTTCTTATTTGGACACCGACTTTGCTTCATCCACCAGGCTACCTTCCATCACTGTGGCATAAGACACCTTCAGCCTTAATTAGTTGCATGAGTCTGTGTAACTAGCAGTGATTATCCTGACCACACTACCCATATCCTCCAAACTTCCGTCTGTACCCTTAGGTCTCACGGGGCAGACATCCTGACCAGGAGCGTAGCTACTGCCGTATCTGCCGTATCAATTATACGGGGCCCCCGGGCCACGGGGGCCCCCAAAGTGTGTAAGGAAAAATAATAAAAACTTTCTAATTTATATTACCTCCATATAAGGGCCTCCAAAAAATTTTTATACGGGGCCCCGACAAGGCACGCTACGCCACTGATCCTGACTTTATTATATTTATTTATATATTATTGACTACAGCTCTCCCCCTAATTTGTTAGTATAATCACTTCCTGATTTTACAATACTAGTTTTATATTTTCCCCAATATTTTTTGCCAATCGCTAACGCTTAATCGTCAATCGTAAACGAAAGGCAGCTAACTGCCTTTTTCGCACTAATATGAAAGCGTGACAGAGAGGGAAAACTACGATACGCTACTAAGCGTTAGCGATTGGCAACTTGGCTAAGCATTCAGCTCTCTGAGTTTATGGGAAGTACAAGTATATTCTGTAGTAGATATTCTGATTATCGTGAGTAAGTGAAAGTCATAAATGAAACTAAATAACTTACAGACTCCTTGAAATTTTGGATTATAAGGGCATAATAATATATGATTATAGCTTATTAGTAGGGGTTCGGAACTATGGGTGCAAAACTTTAACAAAACTTCTCAAGTTGACTTGATATAGCACATACATCCATAAAATATACATATCTACACACCCACATATTGTAAGTTTAAAATTCCGAGATAGGGAATAAAATTGGATTTTCAATAACATTCGCATTTTTCTTGGCTAAAGTGTTCCCACGTGTCAATTTTAAAGTTTTACACCCATAGTTTCGACTCCAAATAATTAGATTATGAAAATTTCTGCATTCTGTTCTTATCCAGAGGTTCTCAAATAATGGGCCTGAAAATGCAGCAAAATGGTTCCAGTAAAGGACGGTATGGCAGTGTTTGCTTTACGCTCGACTTGGCGGGGGCACTGCCGTGGCTCCTGACTAAGGCATCGAACGAAGAGATCTCATAAAGGCATGTATTTAAGCGTGTGGCGCTTGGTAATATTTCAAGTTATATTTAATATTTGCTTTGCTGTAACTTGCTTAGAGTGCACAAACTGTCTACCAATTCCTAGAACGTTTACAATTTATGATACCAAATTATGTAGCTATGGAAGCTTATTAGTTTTATTTTTTTTACAATACTGTTTTTTTTCATATTTTTTATTCGTCTGTAGTTCCGTTATGTCGTATATAGTTACCTCTCTTTCAGAAAATATGTTTACAAACCATTACAAGATCATTTTTAGGGTTCCGTAGTAAACTAAGAACGCCATGTCTGCCTGTCCAACTGTCCGTCTGTCTATCTGTAGCTCGCTGGCAGTTAATACAAAAAAAATGCAACTTGGTGCATCTGCACCAAGTGTGATTAATATGTATCTATCTAGATAATATTAATCACACCTAAAAAGTGAAACAAAATGTAGAAAAAACAAATCGGGTAGCTATTATGAAAGTGGAGATGTTTTTTTTTTGTTTTGCATTAATTTAGTGTGAAATATTGTCAAATTGGTATTTCAAAAAGAATAAGGGTCCCAAAAGTAAGTTTTTTTTAAGTCAATATTTTTGGAGATAATCGCTCTAGATTAAAAAAAAATGTGTAGGTTCCCCCCTCTAACTTTTTATCCGTGAGTCGAAAAACTATAAAAAACCGACCAAGAGCATGTCAGGCCATGCTCAGCTCAGTTTAGTTATTCAAAAACGGCTAGGCGGATTATGTTCAAAATTGTTTTATTTTAAAGTATTCTTTAAGCCCACTATTCAAGATTTTTTTCATATTTTTAGACCTACGGATCAAAAGTTAGAGGGGGGGGGGGGACAATTTTTTTTCTTCTGAAGCGATTATCTTGGAAAATATTGACTTTAAAAAAAAACTTTTTTTAAGACCCTTATTCTTTTTAAGAGACCTATTCAATGATACCCCTCACTATAGGTTTAGAGATAACTCATTTCAGCTGATATTAAGCCGTTGTATGTAAAATCTACATGAAAAAAAAACTCGCTGCACACGAGGGGTTAAAGTGTACAAACGATGCCTATTTTACGCCATAGTGCGAGTAGTGGTAAATTTTTTGTCAGGGCAAAACTCCGGAGGGCCATCTGTACTGAAAAACTTACACGTGTGAAACGGAAATTCGTAACTCGTCTCAATTCAAAACTCTCACTTTGGTCGAGTTTTAATTTATATCCGCCACTAAGTTCGAACTATTTTTTTTAATAATCAGGAACCTTCTATAGGTAGTTCATTTTACCCATGAAGGCGTACAGATTTGCCAAGATCTTGTTTATATCAATTCCAATAAAACATGCGATTTTGTTGGCATTATCTACAGTGTGTGTTAACATGATACTAGCTTTTATTGAAACCGAGGAATACGATGCAGATTTTTAGCCTAACCGTGAACATTATTCGATCTAAAATGCTAATTTTAGAAGTTATCAACTTTCTAAGAAAAGTTAATTGAGAAGCAATGTACTTCAAAATGAATCGTTACTTTGCACTTGACAATGACAGAACGTAGGCACACACAACGTTTGACAACTAAGCAAGCAGTACACGCGTTACATCGCGGTCATGGTAACACACATCTATTGCATGCATATCTATTTAAGTGCGCTAACTATTAGTCTTACTCATACACACAAATGAAGGGTGGAAAATAAATAATCAAAAAACTAAAATTCAATTCTGCAATATTTCGTTTCTCTCCTTTTACTAAAAATAAAACAAGCCACAAAAAATTAAACATCGTTAATGTATGCTGAAGCTCAAACAAAACTTGGCTACTAAAATATTCAGTCGGTGTTTTTTCGCCAGCTTTTTATTTTTCGCCGATCATACCTACTGCCAGGATTTAAGAGGAAAAAAACTTTGCTTGTTTACAAAATATACTAGGTATATTTCATACAGTTTTGTTTGCAATCAATGTAATGATAAACCATCATAGGGTTATTTCAGGGATTTTTTCTATACTACGACGGTGGTAAACAAGCTTACGGCCCGCCTGATGGCAAGCAGTTACTGCAGTCTATGGACGCCCGCAACTACAGATGTGTAACCCTTTAAAATTTATAATTTTCTCCCAAAATGTAGAAATCCTAAAATGTGATCGTAAAATCGTTTTGGGTGTTGCTATCTGCTATTGTTCTCCTATTAATATACAGTTCAGTGACCGTTTTTATGACTAGCTGAAATAAAATTAAGGCAGAGTTTGACAGGCTAATTAATATGAAATAAGTTGTTGTCACGCTAATATTGTAATAATTGTTGATGTACGAGAAGTGGGATAGGTAAGTAGTCGGACATCTCTTGACATGAGCATCGCAAAGCGAAAACTGTAGTACGATACGTGTGTTAAAAACTGTTTAGAAATATTTCTAGTATGTGATGACTTCCACTGTAGACATCGTTCATCATCATAATTTCAGCCAAAAAACGTCTACTGCTGGAAATATCGCCCAAGTATCTTCCATGAACGGTGTCTGGCCGCCTTCAACCAAAAGTTTCCCGCGACTTCAATCAGATCGTCGTCCATCGGATCGGGGCTTTCCCACGTTGTGCCTTCCAGTGCGTGGTTGCCTCTCCAGAACTTTCGTGCTCCATCAGCCATCGGTTCTGACATGCAAAATGGACTGCCCACTGGGTGTCCTGCAGATCTCCTCGGTTTTAATTTAATCATGCACTTTAGACAAAATGCAAATAGAAGTAGGTATGACTGATACAAGTATTTATCAATCAAGTAATAAACAGTCTCTATCCCGCACTTAAATTTTTATTTAAGTACTGTACTGTAGTACATGACTACATTTTTTTCATACCTACACATAATATATTTATATTCATTTACATAAAATATTATCAAACCGAAATCAGAAAGGGATTCGAAAATACTGTTGACACAATAAATCACACAACATTTACCAAGAAAAGAGTCGTTTATAGATGTAGTGAGTGATTAATTAATCTATTGTCTTAAACTATGGATATATGAATATATCCTAGCTTGACTTATATATACACTCTTGTGTCAACAGTACTTCCGAATCCCATTCTAATCGTGGTTTGATAACTTAAACGTATGTTTATATTTTAGTCGCAATATTTAAAATGAAAGGCAACAACCGGTGTATACATATTTACGATGTGAGCGTGCTTTCATTAAGATTTCCAGAAAAAACCGTACGTGTTCAGAGCACGAGCCAACAAATAAAATAATTTATTTTAAAGCACGGCAAGCTACACATTTTTAAACACTAGTTATTAGATTTTAAATGCGTTGTATATTTATATTTTAGCTGTGAAAACAGGAAAAAAGTCAAATTGAAAGTTTGGTTTCTAAAATTTAAATTATCTCGAGAACTATGCACTTCAACGAAACAGTTTTTCGTTACAGGGCGCCAACTTTTTTGTTTTGGTAACACTAATAGTTTATAAATTACATCGACGCTGGCTTTATTCCCCAAGCAAATCGGTAAATTTCAATGAGAACGTTCCTTGGAATTAGAATTGATGTTCGACAAAATGTTGTTTACAGCTCGTTTTCGGAAAATAGGTTGGTGTTGTGTTGCAACAAAGACGAGATTAAAATAACGACCAAGGATCGGACACACGGCCGTCATTTTGAAAACAGAACCCTGTTCCTTACAGTAGAGACTTCCTTATCTTTATGATGTTAAACTTCTTTTATTTTATAAGATTTTTTTTAATAACGAGAGATTGCAACTTTTATTTACTTTTGCTCACCGTGATTGCAAATTTGTGACCCATAAACGATTTAGAATTTAGATCTATTGAATGTACGGTATACGGTTTTGATCCTTATGCCTTTGACATACGTTCCGAAATGTATACATATTATTAGACGTGACTGTACCTATATTATCTTATTCGGTTACCGCTCTAATTATTCATAAAATAAAACTATTTAAACGAATTATGTATATCGCCTATTGGCGATTGGCGATCGTAGTGATGTGTCCATTCCATTATGATGGCGCTGCTGCATCATTAATCTTTTATCTGATAATGATCAGTGACACTTCAATCCCTTAGTCGACTCTTACGACACCCGCAGGAAGAGTTGGGGTGGTGTATGTACAACTTATACAAGATAAAATATATTAACATCATAAGATAAGGAAGTATGTCCTGTACGGAACAGGGTAAATTTTTCAAAATGACGGGCGTTTGTCCGATCCTTGATAACGACAGACCGCTTTTAAATTAGATAAGAGTGTTGTAACTCTGTTTTGTTCAATTATAATTGAATCGCCGTCTCTCTGAAAGCCGGCATTATTGTATCAGTTGCATGTATCTAATTTAACTCATTTGTAAATCATTCTACATAAATGGGTCAGAGTTCATGGTTCGTAGGTATATCATTGGGTATCCATTTTTAGGTTTCCATAGTAAACTAGGAACCATTATAGTTTCCATCTACCCATTAATCCATCAGTTCGTATATCCGTCTGTCTATCCAAAGCATAGCTCCTTGGCCGTTAATACTAGATATTTGCAATTTATACAAATATCTAGTATCACGATAATACATATTAATCACGCCGACAAAGTAATAGAATAAAATATTAAAATAAATTTTCTTTCAGCCCCCCCCCCCTCTGTACTAGTAAAGTGAGAATGTTTTTTTTATACTTTCTTGTAACGTGAACGGTACACACCGTTGGGTACGGTTAAATAGATAGAAATATATAAAAAAATGTGTTTGCGGGGGTGGGATTTCAACCCACCTAAACCGGCCACTGCTGGACTGCAGTGTCTGGTGTGCTGCGTGTGTTTTATTTGTGTTCCCATCATAAAAATGTACCTATTTTCTATTTGAACAGATACATGTTTTACCTACAGGTAAAACGTCACTTATCATACCGATTGTGTCAAGAGATTGAAATTTGCCATGGCTAACCATAAAATAATATTATAATTACAACGTGTAATACTACATTCAACTGTTTCATTGACCGAGGGATTCGGTTTGTTTTAGTATACTTGTATTTGGTTAAAATAGGAATCGAAATTTGAAACAATGTGCATAGTTTCAGTAAAGGAAAATGTGGATTCCAGGAATGTTAATTAAACGTTCTTTGTTTTATGAATCGTGTTGTGTTGTTATTGTATGATAAGGATATTCATTAAGGTATAAATAATAACTTTTTTTTTATATATTTATTTTCAAAACTACAATTTATGTACATAGATTAAATCTAACTAATCTACTTAACCTAACCTATATCTAAGATTGGCCCTTGTGGCATTGTACCGAGGATGCTGGCGGCATTTCCTCGCTGTATCGCAATACTGATGCGTTGTGCGAGGAAGTCGCCAGCTCTTCGGTCTCTAGTTACATCAACCAGACGTTTCGCGATCTCAGCAAACAATTTGCGTGCGCTGGGGCCCCAAGAACCTAAAGTTTCTACGCCAAACGGTACAAAATCGTACTCTTTGCCGAGGCCCTTATATTTATTACGTTTTAAAAATTCGGCATTTTCAGCCGCAGCGGCTGCCTTAAACGTAGTTCGTTGAAGATGGGACGGTGCCAGGGTATCTACGCAAGTAGCATCCCATACCAACATCCGTCCCAAGCTCCAAGGAACCAAAGACACACCATCAGGTCTCTTGCCATCATCCCTAATAATACCAGTAGGCTCAAGAAGAGCAGGTACGTTGATCGTGGCAAGAGACCTGCGGATTATGTCGTTAAGCGTCGCATGTCTGGAAATACGGCCTGCGCTTTTTTGACAACTTAGTCCGTGGTGTCCCAGTCGGTCCACGTCTGTGCCACAACAGCATAAGTGAGGGGTACATACCGCGGCCCCGAGTCTCAGGCCGGTTGCGAGCCTAAGAGAGGCCGGATCCAGGAAAGTACCAGTACTAGCCGAAGGATGGGCATGCAGCCAGTAACCAGCTTCCCGGGTTCCGACCGCCAAATAATAACTAATAATACGAATTATACGGCAGTTGAAAATCTGGGGCCATGGCATGTAGTGGTCGCCTGTTGCGAGATTGTATCAAATCGATATTTTTTCCCAGTAAATTAGAATCCTTATAAAATGGCCCGATAATACGGTAAGCCTACAGGGCACATAATTACAATATGACCTAGTAACTACAACCAAATGCAGATTTTATATTAACAGTTACTTTAAGTTCGGTAGAGCTGCAGCATTCCGTTTAATATTATATATTTAATTATTATTTTTTTCTTTTTAGCTCTTTTCGTAGTTGGCATTACGTTTGCGAATGTTTTCCATAAACTTTCAACCGATGTAAAAAAAACTAACAAAATGTTGTACAAATCAATATTTACCCAATAAGTTAAATATTTTGTTTACTCATTGAAATTAATTCAAGAAATTTCGGGGTAAATCGACAAACACATAATTATGTTTTAACTAGTTGAATATAAATTAAAATTATGCTCCGTGTCCAATATTTAGTAAGAAAAATGTACAATTCTTTCTCTGTTACCATATTGGAGAAAGTAAGAATATGTTATAAATATTAGATGTCATATACCAAAGAAAAACGACCAAGATCACCTATGTCCGAGGTAAGAATATGTTATTTGAAGTATTTAAGGTATTATTATATTTACCTACCTATCTATTCAGCCTGTGTCCACCCACTGCAGGGTACTATACTTGTAGGTCTCTCCTTTATTACGCCACTCTCCTCGGTCACGTGCTAGTCGCATCCACTGCTTTGTAGCCTTTCGGCAGATGTCATCGGACATTATTATTAAACACTTTCTGGCTTTTTCCACCTCGTGTAGGCGACCAGAAGAAGACCAAACCACCAGGAAACGAAGATGATTAGAATAGACATAGGTTGAAATTTCAGCTAAAGATAAAGACTTTTTTTGTTATTTATCTTCCTCTCGGAAAATCCTTAAATGGCGCTGCCCAGTTTGACGGCCAGGAAAAAAAACAGGCATTTTACGGCCCCGGCACTAAGCCAAATGGTTCCAAGCTCAGGTGTCTCTTTATAATGGCCAACTCTTAATGGTTCGTTCTCCATACAGCGCCGAGGAAAGAGTTCTAAATTAAAAATTTTAACTTGACACCTGGGAACGCACAGAACCACTAGTTCTGTCTGCGGTCCTAAAATTGCTTTGCTGCGTTTTCAGAGATCGCAAGAATTACTGCATATTCCAAGGTACCGTTCTTGCAATGTGCATTCGAAGTATTTCAAAGCACAGTCAAGGTAACAGATCCGCGTAAAGTGCAAAATTACTTACACACGTGATAAATTACAGTAAATAGGGTTCTGTGTGTATAAATTTAATTTTCCTTACCTCGACTCTTTTAAGTGTTTCCAACCTTATTAAAAAAAAACAATGCAATAAAACAATGTGAATAAAAGCAAGAGGCTAATTCAAAAAGCACAAACGAAACAATTACAGCTGTATATCCTACCGATATTTAATATAATTATGTTAGAAATCATATCCAGACATCAATTTATAATTATCCAGACACACGATATGTGATCGATTTTACCTAAAATTTGAAGTTGGCATATAAAATAACGGACGTAATACACACTCCCCTAGTACAAAATTACATAATATTAAGCAGTAATCCCTTTCTTTCAGGTATTTTTTATATTTTCTTGACACCGAAACATATTATAAGTCTATACTTTTAACGAAACCTATACCTAGTAGATACATATACGTTTACCAAAAGTTTTTTAGGTTCGTAATGATACAAAAGTTCAAACAAAATGTATAACAGATGTCACACGTTTCAAACAATGGGCTATACACGGTGGAATTTAATCGGTGAACAGGAACCCATTTTTCTAATTCAGTAATCGATGGCGGTCACGTTTATGTAGTACTTAAGTGGAACCAAGTTTTTTTTTTAGCATAACAAATTTTTATGTTGAAATTAAACTTTAATTAAAATTTATTGTCACCCTACTAATGGTTTAGTCTGAAAAGTTTAATACCTCTTTTCAAACTATCAGCCATGCATCGCTCTTATTTTACATAGAAATAGAGTCTATCACAAAAATTAAAGCATGTGAGTGGTTATTGCTCATTTATGTTTTAAGTTTATATGGCTGATAGTTTGAAAAGAGGTATTAAACTTTTCAGACTAAACCATTAGTAGGGTGACAATAAATTTTAATTTCAACGTAAAAAAAAATTTGCCAAAAAAAAACTTGGTTCCACTTAAGTACTACATAAACGTGACCGCCATCGATTACTGAATTAGAAAAATGGGTTCCTGTTCACCGATTAAATTCCACCGTGTATATTATATTATATGCCGCACCTTAGAAGTTCTCAAAAAAAGTTTGTACACAAATTATTACAGTGAATCGCGTGCGTTACTATTTTCCTACTTTGTAACAAATTGTTTTAATGATACAAAATCTAATTATTGATTGTTTCTTAGCAATTATGTTTTGTAGATTATGGATTCTTAATATGTTTTTTCTACTCCTGACCTTTTTTTTGCTAGTTACATAGCTACGCACACCGCACACTATTGTAAAGATATACATAATTACATCTGTCAAAAATCTATAGTCTATTTCTCAAAAACGCACTCTCAGCCGGTATCGTAATGTCGCAGCGTTGTTCGGAAAGAGAAGGCACGCGAGATATATGGGCGGCTCTCGCTTCCAGACGTCGTCACTTCCGAACAGACTCAAAAACGTACTGCGGTCTGCCACAGACTGCCACATCACACCCATGACGGACGCCATATTGGATTTGTTCCCATCTTCGAGTTTTTACACTGCTACCAACATTAGTACGAGATTATTTATTACAATAATTAGAATGATTAACTAAATATTTAGAAAATAGAATGAAAATTAGTTTTTTCAATTATTTTAATTTGATATATTATATTTTTGTACCAATAACTAATTTCATATAATGTAAAAGTATTTTTATCACAGGCAAGTAAGCACGATTTTAAAAGCAAAGATATCCATAGACAATGACAGCTGCATTAAAAAAACCTTCCCGCTTTCCGCTAGTAGTTGAAAGTCCTGGAAAGTCCTGACGCGAACTTCGAAATTGAGTTTCGATCATTTGTCTCTGTGACTTGAACAAAATTATTATTAGAGTAACGGAGACGGATGCTCGACTTTTGCGAATTTCGAAGTTCATGGACGGCCCCCAGTTGAGTATAGCGCTCGGTTTGATTTGAGTCGATTTGCATTAAAGTTTGTGCAGTGCCTAAAATCTATCTAAAATATGAGTTTTTCATCATTAATTTCTAATGTTCTGCCTGCTCTTCTTGGGAATGCAGGTAAGGATGAGCTATCAATGTTATATTAGTTATACAAACTGTGACTTATTGGTGACAACTGGAATACGTGTAACATAGGATATTTTATGAGTTCTGTGTATGCTATGCCTCTTAGTCGTACAAAAAGTATAGTATGCAACGTTGTATTACTAGTTCAAAAAATGCTCGCGACGTCTTAAATTGCGATACTCGCCCCTTGGGCTCGTATCGCAACTCACGCCGCTCGCACTTTTTGACCCTTGTAATACCACTATTGCATAAAATACTATTAGGTAAACATCTTAATTAAATGAAATTTTTGTAGTAAAATTTAGAAGTGGCATTTCGGAGTTCGTCACTAACAATTAATTCTTGTTCTGAGTTGTCACAAGTACTGATGATTTTTTTTTTGTAATTCGATCGATTTACTCTTTACGACATTTATACATATTTATTGTCATTACATTTACATTCATGACATGGCGAGTATGGCGAAAAATATTTTGTCAATCCTCAGTAGTAATAGTATCAATTGGTTCTCTTACTAAACTCATAATGCCTTGCATGCTGCGTTTCTTTTTGCTGCATATCCTTTAGGTAACCATAGGACAAATATTATCAACTTGGTTGAATGTCGGATGATACGGTGGTAATCGTAAAACGGAACGACCATGTTCTTTTAAAATTGCGTGTAAGTAGTACTCACTATATCGCAACTCAATTTTGTTTAATCAAGACATATACAAACTGCTGTTGCACATCGACGGACTACAAGAAATGTTGTGGTACAGTCAAAGACAAAATAAGGTGTACACAAAAAAGTTCAAAAATACGTCCCAGTGGACTCTTATTCTGTGCAATAAGAACGTCGTAATATATTTATGAGCGGATTCTTTCAATACTTATTTTTGCACTTGACTGTACAATGTGGTGGTGAAATACTTTTATCTATCTCAACATTATAATCTGTCAAATAGAAGCTGCGACGATATTTAATGGTATACATTTTATACATTGCCTGCAGATCAGAAAAAAAGTTTCATTAAAACATCGACAATTCGACCACCGATATTAAGCACAAACATTTTACAACATTAATCTGACGGGATACCCCCTAACGACAGCCGAGCTAAGAGGGGTAGGATTTTAGCTATCTGCCTCCCAGCTATTCATCGATAACAGTACTCTGAATACTGTATTTAAGCAACTACGCATTTGCGCATGAAGGCAATACTGGCATGAAGCCATGGACTCATAATTGAAACACAACACACGTGACTTACTATGTTTTTTTATTACTACTCTGGTTCGCAAGAGTTAAACCACTGTCTGAGAAGAACCAGGAAGAAACTCAGCGGGTTGTATTGTAATCTTTTCAAATCATTGGTATTTACAATTTTAGATAATCACAATAGGTAACACTTGAAACATTATTAATTAAAACATGATTAAACAACATAGAAACGACTGGAGAGTTCTAAGTTTGAGTCCATGCTTCACTAATATCAAAACACAAAGAAATAAAGTCTTTCGTCAGGAAGAATGACTTTCTAAATCTAACACTGCGCTAGTGACCTATTTTACGGTCTGATCATAAACTACCTGCTCAAAGGCGGGTAGATCCCAATATGACGGTTAATGTCTACGTACTTGCATGGAACAAGCAAAGATCACTCCAAGCTAAACATTGCTTATCGTTTTCTAGATATCAAACTCTTAACAAATTAATTGTAAATATTGCAAATAAGAATATTC
The DNA here is from genome assembly GCA_025490895.1 of Thaumatotibia leucotreta. Taxonomy (NCBI): domain Eukaryota; kingdom Metazoa; phylum Arthropoda; class Insecta; order Lepidoptera; family Tortricidae; genus Thaumatotibia; species Thaumatotibia leucotreta. The sequence goes on from JALPQI010008144.1 coordinate 31,478, forward strand.
TAATGTTTGACACTCGACGTGTCGCACAGCTCCGCGACGACTGAAGCATGTCTCCGACAAATCACTCATTTTTTTATTAAAAGAGGTGAGCTGGAGGCATACGGCTGCTTGCAACTTGATTGTTTACTGCCATAGATAAAGTTATGTGTGCAACTCTGCATAATTAAGCAATTAGTTATCACTATTAAGCAATTCGTTTCGTAAAACTTAACTCGTATTCACAGACAACATAATAAAACAGTTTGCATTATGTTCTTCCTTCGAGGCATGCAAAAGTACTACGTAACAGTAAAACATATAATATCTAAACGATAATTGAAAAGAACGCAGAGTTTCAATTAAAACATTACAGATTTAGACATTTATTTTTATTAGGTACATAATTTATCATTATTAGAAATTAATAGACTTGAATAATATGGTATACTAAAATATGGATAGTAATAGGACACTGTGCATCAAGGGAGGTAAGGACTCGAGTAAGTATTCCGCTTACCGACCGTGATGCATACAATGTTTTTCATCACACTTGCCGACGTAAAAATAAGTTTTAAGACATAATATTATTAAATTACGTACTGAGATTTCTATTACTCCCTAGGGAATTTCACTTTTCTATTACTCCCGCTACGCACGCAAGTAATGGCGCGCTTAGACAGCAAGTGTGATGAAAAATTACTAATTATAATTACTGAATGTCAAATTAAGCTAAATTAACTATTATTGATTTGACCAAATATAAATTATTGAACTGAATTCTTATATTTAGGAGCCAGTAGCATCCACAATACAAGCTTCAGTAGAGATTTTCGTGGTAGATTATTTGTTATATTTTTCACGTAGTGGGTTTGATTTTGTATAATTATAAAAATTGTCAGTCATTAATCATACTAGTACGAGTACAACAGTACATCGACATCTTTTACACATCAAATACCTCGTGAAGTTGTTCCAAGACTAATGCTTTTCCTTCAGCTGTTTATATTTACGTTTCATTAAGGAAAACCCTCGTCACATTGTTTTAAATAACGCGGTAACAGGGTGTTTTAATTTAAATATGTAGATGAAAGTAAGCGTAATGAAGTGGGAAAATTCATGTTTTTTTTTGTTACTTTGGGCGTAATGCGTGTGGATTTTGTGTGCAAGAGTAACCTAATTTTGTGGTTTAACATTCTTTCCGGTTTAAATGAAGGCCGAATTTAAATGATTAATTTATGCACACTGAATTATTTCGGGGTTAAATATATACGCGGTTATTATTAGTAATCTTGCTTTTCACTTGCGATGCAAGATGGGTGCTTAGGGCTACAAATAGGTATTTTATTATTAAAACAATGAATTTTAAGACGCGTTAACTTTCCGTGAACAAAAAAAAACTTAATGGCCAAAAGGACAAAAATATCACTTTTTAGGGTTCCGTAGCCAAAATGGCAAAAACGGAACCCTTATAGATGCGTCATGTCCGTCTGTCCGTCTGTCACAGCCAATTTACTCGGAAACTATAAATGCTACAGTAACGAAATTTGGTAAGGATATGTGTTGTATAAACCGCTACAGGAATGTGATACTAAATTGTAAAAAAAACCATTGGGGTGGGGGCCCTCCATACATGTAACTGAGGGATAGAATTTTTTTTTTTGTTGTACATAAGCGTGTGGGGTATGAATAGAAAGGTCTTTGAAAATGATGTGAAGGTTTATACATCACATTTTTATTTAAGCAAATCGTTTTCGAGATATCAGGTCCCAAAGTCTGAAAAATGTGTCCCCCCCCTCTTTTTTTAAAACTACGCAATATAAAATTAAAAAAAAAAATGTTATGCACATTAATAAACTCTATCAACGATTTTTAGTTTGATAAAATTATCTCCTATAGTTTTTGAGGTAGGTTGATTTAACTGTATTTTTTAATAATAAATTGATAATGGTACGGAACCCTTTGCGCGCGAGTCCGACTCGCACTTGGCCGGTTTTTTTTCAATAATTTCATCATCAGCAGACTATCTTAGTTCGCAGCTGGAGTTAGGCCTCTCCTATTACCTATTCCGCAAAGATATTATTTGCACCCCGCGGTCTGCACCTTCCCATCTTTTTGACTGTTTTGTTTTCTGTATGGTTTTTGCCTAATTTGCCTTGTATAATACGTTTATTTATAAGTTTCATGGAATGCGTAGAAATAGTATAAAATTAATAGTATAGTATGTCAATTGTCAAACGAGTCGCAGTTCGCCGCTGCGAGCGCTAGTGGCGCAGCTAACATCGGCTGCGTTCAATTTAAAAAATATATATTTAAAGACGGCATAGACTGAGCTACCGTTGTGTCTGTTAATGTTTAAGATTTGTTTTAAGTTTTATATGTTTTTATTTTGTACTTTTTATATCCTTTTTGTTTTTTTATATCTTTGTTTTGTGAGTTTTGTACGTCCGTGTTGTGTTTTTCCTTCTGTCCCCGTCGCCAAATGGTCCCCTACGGAAGACCAGCGCTGGCTGAATAGCCAGCATCATGCTGAGTAGGGCCCCATTTTCGTGGCAACTATGTTTTGTATTTGTTTTGTTTTTCATTCTCTAAAGTGTAATGTGTAGTGTCATGAATAAATGTTTTGAGTTTGAGTTTGAGTTTTGAAAAGACGAAATAGGAGGACGATTGCCCCATTACGATACGATAGTGTGGACAAATGGGACATAGGTTACTAAAACTATGATAATGCTGCTGCCCATCATCAATAAAAGTTGGAGGGATAATAATGTGTATTTTTTACTATCCTCACTAAGCAGCGTTGTGATTATATTATAGTTAAATATATTGCTTTCAACACGAGATAAAAACAAATCGTTGATTACGAATAAGAAAATAACAACTAAGCTTCCTCAATCCTATATATTGGTTCACAAAACTTCGGGCCAATACAAAGAATTAAAATTTACGCACCCAAGCGTCGTAACTTTTTAATGTGTTTATCCAATAAAACGTTCAATATCGTGATTGTACGTGACCGGGATTTCCATGGGCAGGTAAATTTTCCCGGCCCCTTTCTTACAGGAAAGGAATAGTAAATAAAAAATCATTAAACGAAGGGTCGAGCTTGACCGCCCGGGGGGTCACCTGCGGGCAATATTGTCCGACTCAAAAACTAATAATGCCCTTATTTGAAAATTTCGTAAGTGTTTGGGCCGTTTGTGACGGGTGTTTCGTGTCGATGGTAACCCCGCACCTACACCAATTATGTGGGAGGTGCAGGTGTAAGAAGAAACACAGGAGTAGACTATTGAAGAATCGTCATTTAATACCACAATGTCGTAACAGATGTGCTAACTATAGAAAAAATCAACTGCGAAAGACTCTGGTTGTCACGGGATTCGAACCCGCTTCCTCTGGATTGCCGGTCCAACGCTTACTTCCAATTACACCAGACGACCTTCCGTGAATCACAGCGAATTTAGTCAATGGTATTGTGAAGCTAATCACTAGCGACATCTGTACTCAATGTTTCGAAGGTACTACAACCTTAAGCCACTCAAAGACGTGTGTCTACCACAATTGTCTGAAAACTCCACAACTTTCCGTTGTCGTCATTTATTTTAAATTTACGCGGTGCGCGATCGTGACCCGGAGGCCGGAGCCTCAAGGGTGACTGAACTAAATTTCTGTTTTATTTATTATGTTGATTATAACGTCATACATTTAAATATAGAATTTACCCGAGAGTAACCAGTAATGTAGAGGATTGTTATACAACCTCTACATAGGATTTAATTCAGGGATCAATTCCCGCCCTAACCCACTTCATGTTTTAGCGACAAATAGGATATAATCCACCTGAGTCAATTTAGTCGATTAATTTAGAGTGCCTGTCAATGCAAAAGTACAGCCGGCTACCAGCCAAGCAGCAAACCAATA
>JALPQI010008145.1:0-45371 GCA_025490895.1 Thaumatotibia leucotreta
TTAGGAGTTGTTACATAATTATTATAGGTGTGTAGGTTGTTTGTGTAGGTACTTATATGTACATTGTCGCGAAAAGAAAATCACTGAGGAGGGTGGTTGGCGTGCGTTAACCTCCCGTGTGCCGAGAACATTTTTTTCTAAAATAATTTTAGCCTTAAAAATGCAAGTGGTGACAAAAGAGTTTTACAATTTTAGTCGTTTTTACAAACGTTCTAAATTTCTTCTACGCAAAGCAACTTAACCAAATGTCCAAAAATTTTTGGATTGTAATGATATTTAAAAAGAAAACTTTTTAATGTACCCAATCATCCTAAAACTAGTTTCTAATGTAAAAGCGCACGTGTTCTGACGTAAACTTCTGTTTCCTTGATTAAAAATAAAGCAATCTCATGGGTAATTGACTTTTGAATAAGATACGCACTCAGATATTTTGACATAAATTATGAGCATTTCTTTTTATTTTATCCATTTTTATAATTTTGAATTAATCGGTAAATTTTGGGTTACTTGGAATCACGAGCCCTTTCGACAAAAATTACTGACTGAGCATCGGACCAAGGCACAACCAACCAACGTGCCTCCGGAGAGTTCTTGAATTCTTCGGACATATTGCCAGGAAAACAGGAGACAATCTGGAAAAGCTCATGATCACTGGGTCGTTGGAAGGAAAGAGGGGAAGAGGTTAGAAAGTGTGTACATACTACATAAGACAACTAAAAATGAATAGGCTGTAGAACACTTATGTAAAACCGCTATTAACAATATTAACACATGCTCCGTACTTCTCGCAGCTCTATTGTTAACTTGCAATTTAATGCGCTCTGGACTTTGACGCAATACATCACTTTCGACTTCTATAGACTTAGTATAATGGGATTATGAATTGTAAAATGCATTAATTGAATGTAATTTTCTGTATGGGGATTAAATTAAATTAATTGCAATTAAAATACAGGGTGGTATAATATTATACAGCTAGTGCGAACGCTCGTTTTTTCAATCTTTTTATACGCATCCGAGACCTGGACAATTAAGTCGGCTTATAGGAAACGCAACGATGCCTTCGAAAAGTGGGCCTGGCGGAGGATGTTGGGGATATCTTGGACTGAGCATCGGACCAACGCATCAATACTCAGTGAGATTGGAGTAACTGTTAGACTGTCTACCACGTGCCTCCGGAGAGTTCTTGAATTCTTCGGACATATTGCCAGGAAAACAGGAGATAATCTGGAAAATCTCATGTTCACTGGGTCGTTGGAAGGAAAGAGGGGAAGAATCAGGCTGGCAAATCACTTTCCGCCCAGATCCATGATGCTCTGGAAGTTGCAAAAGATCGGAAGGCCTGGAAAACAACGATAAAAAACCAGGTGACCCACGGAGGAGGTCACGACCCTCAGCACTAAGGAAAGCGAAGCAAGAAGAAGAGCTGTCGTAAAAATTGTTTGAAGATACCGGTTTTGCCAGAGCTGGCTGGTTACAACGGATAGGTATAGCTATCCAAAGGGGGAACGCAGCCAGCATCATGGGAACAGTTCCACAGGGTTCGTAGCTCGAAGACGGTGTGTTATCATCATGCAGGCTTTTATTGATACTGAGGAAAGAGATGCAGGTTGGTCAAAACTTGAGCATCATTTGAACAAAAATTTAATTTATAAATGTTTGTACCTTTCGTAGGTACATTGATCGTTCGAAAGAAATAAAATAGATTGTAAAATCAGGGATCGGATTCCGGTATTTTCTCCATACAAAAGAACGGTCCTTTTTTCGTTTTTTTTTCCGTTTATCGATTATTATTAAATGTTTGTTAATTGAGTAATTAAAATAAATATATGATGTTGATAATTACTTAAAATATTGAGTAAGTACTACATAAAGAGTATAAACACATTTCGAAATACCTATTGGGCTATTTCGAGGTTTTTTAAAATTTGGTTCTGTTTCCTGCGTATAAATAATTTAAATGTTCACTTTATCAAATGTTAATACTATATACTACTACTATTAAGTACCTACATTACGACACAAGTGCGGAAAACATGAATGGCGATGTTTTAAATCGACACGAGTTACGAATATCCTTTTTGCACGTGTCTCGTACGACGTTTTTTTAGAACAGATAGCCCTCCGAAGTTTTGGACCTGACGTAAAATGAGACAGTTCTCGCACTAGCGCCTAAAAAAGGCATCATCTGTACTAAAATAGTACATTTCGATACAAGTGCAAAAAAATTTTTACGACGAGGGTGAAAGTTGGAGCCCGAATGAAACGAGGGCGACAATCAACCGAGTTAAAAGAAGTTTTTACACATGTATCGAACGACTTTTTTCATAACTAGTGCCTTAAAAAGAGAAATTTACGCACGCGAAGCGTACGCAAAGTTCACTTTTCGGCACTAGTTAGGAAAAATGATTTTCGTAAAAGCTCGGGTCATGGTAACACTCTGTATACATTCTTTTGCTTTCATAATTACTTACCTAATGGATTGAAGGTAATAAAAAGCTATGTCAAGAACAACTTAATTTCTAATTCTAAAAAAACGAAGTGCCTAGGTACATATAACGTAATAATTTTAATGTATCATGAAACACTAAGCTAGACATGTGTTCCGTTTTGCCATTTTTGGCACGGAATACTAAAGCTGACGTAATAATGGCGTGCAAATTATTTTAGCGAGCCCCATTCAGATAACAGCTCGCTTTTTGTTTCGACACAACATTTAACAGTTTTGAAAAATAGGTAATTAGTAGTGAAACCGAACTATTCGACTTTTGTTTTGCTAAAATACTCATATATTAGTACAGTCGCCATGATAAATATCGGAGCGGCCAGGTTCCCATAAGTATCTGAACATGGACAATAATTAGGTTAAAATTATTTTCGTTGTCTTGTTTCATACCACTCTGACACGCTTTTGGTTGCTGTTTCGTATATAAAAAAATATCCGGTGCAGTTGTATTTCTTATTCACGCTAGATTTTAATCCATACACCAGAAATTGAAAACTAAACATCATCTCGTACAAAAATCATAACTCTGTCACGTTTTTTAGGGACACAAAATAAGACAACGAAAATAATGTTGATCGAATTGTTGCACATACCGTAAAACGGGGTAAATAGGAATGGCGGGGTAAATAGGAATGTAGAGTAAATTGGCCTGTTAGCCCAGGACAAACAGTCCAGTTTAGAACAGGAGATTTTTTCATGTGTTATTCTAAGCTGGACTGTTTGTCCTGGGCTAACAGACTAGTATACTCTATATTCCTATTTACCCCGCCATTCCTGTTTACCCCTTTTTACAGTACACTCGAATGCTATGCAAAGGCGCGAATCCATGAGGGAGGAAATGGGGGCACTTGCCTTCCCCCATGACGCTGGGCCTAGTCATGGATAGGTGCTGTTCTTTAACGATTGAAAAAATAGATTTCAGTATATAGTACTATGCCGTGTGGTGACGGCAGTAAGAATACATTTGTCACCACCCCAACTCCTCCTGCGGGTGTCGTAAGAGTCGACTAAGGGATTGAAGTTACTTACCATTATTAGATAAGATATTGATGATGGGCAGCAGCGTCATCATAGTGGACACATTACTGCGATCGCCAATCCGATTGCCCAGCGATTATGGGCATTTACCTCCTAATGCGTCTAAACGCATAGTTAATAGGATTACGTCCAGCAGCGGACTATCGTAGGCTGATAATGTGATGTGATGATGATATAGTATTATCATTATCATAAGTTCGCACCGCATCCGCACCTGACTATACATGTCAGGTAAGACAGGTCTGCTTAGGTATTTGTGAGTACCTTTTGGCCGCTTCAATATAATATATCTAATGGCGACATTTACATTTCAATAGGGAAACTCCCAACTCCGTAAACTTATACTCGTACCTATACATAAATAGGTCACATACCTACATGACGGGCATTTTCACTTTTAGGGACACGATCAGATGGAGTGGAGCCACTTTGTTGTGCCAATATAAAAAAAAACAATTACCATGAGATTAAAAAAAACCTTAGTTGCAGTCAGGTTCGTAACGACTATTAAGTATTATTCTTTAGGATTTAATCATGATCAGCGTTTTTATATTATAATACCACTTATAGTTTATAAAATGAACATCAAAACCGAGTTTTTATTAAACAACTAAGCTTTTTTGATCTGACGCTAATTGAATGTCCTTAACAGTGTAAAAGCATTCCTAGCCTTGTACCGAGGAGAAATTTCATAAGTTGCGAAACTTGCATAGAGAATGTTCACGGGAATCTCAATTTAATAAATAATCTAATCAAGCCAAGACCGTACTAGATACATGCCTTATGAGTTATGTTTACTGCCTTGTTTACTTATTTACGATTTAAAATAATTATTTATAACCCATTTTTATAAGTTCTCATGGAAACATTCTCAATGAGAACTTACTCTTAAATTTGCATGAAAATTCTCGGAAATTTCCGAGTATATTTCCGTAATTTTGAGAATGTTCTGCAACTTGTACAGTGGAGGAAATTGAATGTTAAGCACTTTGCGGTTCAAGTTAAATTGGTTGTGTTGTATGTACTAAGTACGTCCAACGTAAAGTGAGCCATAAACTGCTAAACATTCAATTTCCTCGACTGTACATTGCTACTGATTCCCACTTACATACATGAACCCAAAACAATACACTCTTTTTTTAGGCAGTCGTGTCTTATTATCCTTGGTAAGTAATTGAAATCCGTTTTTATTTTCTGACACAAAAAAATCTAATAAAATAACTACCTTTTAAGCAGGTACATAAAATAAACGTTAGGAGGCAACAAACCATGTTTACGTAAAACGGTCTTAGATAAAACTATCGTGTTTATATTTTTATCGCCTCGTTACTCAATCGATCTAAATAAAGAGCTTTCTAATAAAAAAAAGTTGTGAGCTGATTTATAGTTTATTTACAAGATGATGAAACAGAAAGTGCTGGCCCTTTACATCTTTCGTCTGGCAGCCGCATCTTGTCTCGAAAATTGAAGAGATGCATGTTGCTCTGTTAAAAATACTTCCTTGATTATTTTAACAAGACTAGCAGATATTACAATTACTTAACAGTGCTTGAAAAATGCCCGTTTGAAAGGGTGAACTTATACATAAACATAACAATGTTTATACATTTAAACGACCCTTAAAACATAATGTAAACATGGCTGGACTTCAGCTAATTTTTATTCGAAAAATAATGCTTACTCTCGGGTAGTAATGTCAAAACTCCATACTAATTTGAGACTAGTATCTGAGAGTAAGCGTTATTCTTTGTATAAAAGTTTGGTAAAATCAAGCCTAACGCGTTTGAAGGTATGTATAAACATAATTTTGGCCGTGTGGTGACGGCAGTAAGAATACATTTGTCACCACCCCAACTCCTCTTGCGGGTGTCGTAAGAGTCGATATAAGGGATTGAAGTGTCACTGACCATATTTGATTAAAGATTGATGATGGGCAGCAGCGTCATCATAGTGGACACATTACTGCGATCGCCAATCCGCTTGTCCAGCGTGGCGATTATGGGCATTTACCTCATAATGCGTCTATACGCATAGTTAATAGAAGAGGCCTGCGTCCAGCAGTGGACTATCATAGGCTGATGATGATGATAAACATAATTATATACAATTAAAGGTTCATTATGTTCAGGTTGGCGAAAACATAATGTAACTAAAATAGTACATTACGACACAAGTGCGAAAAACATGAAATTCGAAACGAGTGGCGATGTTTTCAAACACGACCGATATGGAGTGTTTTAAATCGACACGAGTTACGAATTTCGTTTTTGCACGTGTCTCATACGACATTTATTAGTACAGATGGCCCTCCGAAGTTTTGCACCTGACGTAAAATGACACACTTCTCGCACTAGAGAGCCTAATAAATAAAATAATTAAAAAATTAAAAAACACGACTGCCGTTTTAAGCGAACTGAAAAGTAACAAATAATTCCTTCTTCAGGTTAATTCTTGTGAGCGTGTCTACATAATAGGCGCTCGGTTGCAGTCGGAGAACCTCCATATATTTATATTTTCCGTAATGAAAGGTTCCCCGACTGCAACCGAAACAAAATATAGTAAGTAATAAGACAAGCGCCTATTATGTAGACACGCTCACAAGAATTAACCTGAAGAAGGAATTATTTGTTACTTTTCAGTTCGCTTAAAACGGCAGTCGTGTTTTTTAATTTTTTAATTATTTTATTTATTTGCAACCTTTTAGTGAATCTGGAGATTCCTTAAAGTTGGATAGAATTTTAAAAACCGATTCTGCAGAGGGCCGAAACTTCGCTCCGGGGGCCCGAGAAGTTCCAATCCCGCTAATTTTGGGCGAAGCCGAAGGGCACGCCCGCGTGAGGGCTGGAAGCATTACCGGAACCAATGTAAATCTATTTCGAGTGAGTCCGCAGGGCGAGCTTCAGGGTGGAAGGCCGAAAGCCGAGCTCGCGGAGGCAGAACCGCGTCACACCGACATCGGACCGGGCCCAAGCGCGTCGAAATTTAAAGCGAGGCCGAAGGCCGAGCTGCGAGAAAATTGAGCTACCATGTTTCTTCAAGCACCCCAGCACGTTCTAAATAAGCCCAGCTCCACATAGGGCCTAAGGCCTGGAGCGTCATTATCGGGGTACTTCAAACGCGAGCCCGGTGGGTCGGAGGCCCGACGAGTGAGCCCAAGCGGTACAACCGCCCTTCTTAACTGCCTTAACAATCGAAGCTAGAGCCCAGCGCTACCGCACTACGTGATGAAATAGTGTACTTAACATGGAAACGAATCGGAGATTCGCAGACCCAACGATCGTTTCCACAACCTGCGAAGGCTGCAGACCGTGCTCGGCGTAGGGCCGAAGGCCCGAAGTGTCCCCCAAAGGGGCGCCGGCTTATAAGGCCGAAGGCCAAGCTACCAGAGCCCAACGCTCCTTCGCTATACGATGGAAAAGTGTAGCATTAAAACGAATCTCAGGGCCGCAGGCCCGAAAATTTGTTTTGAGAAAATGCGGAGGCTAAAAGCCGAGCGCCGCGTAGGGCCAAAGGCCTGGAGTACCTAATTTAATTACTAATTAGATATAATATGTACCTACGTAGTTTGGGAGATACGAGACTTTAATGTGGGCCGGCGTTTTTCATCCAAAATAAGTTATTCACACAATTTTTGTTAAGACATTTCTATTTGAAATTGTATGCGCATATGCTACAACACGTATATAGCAATTTTGTTTGGCCATAATACTATTGTGATTTATTATTTTATTTATCCCCCGAAAGTGTATTTTGTATCGAAATCATGGAGTGAATTTAAACTTTTGACCGGTATCTACTTACTGTAGATCAAATTATATATCGTACATAAGTTATTTGAAAAACTCATCGGTACGAGCCGGGGATTGAACCCACGACCGCTGCGTAGCAGCCGTGCATTTTACCCCTTGACCACGAGCGCGTATGAACAATGTATCTGTTTCATACACACTTAGCGGTCAAGAAGATGTGTCAACTGTGACAGTCATGTCACGTCTTAGGCTTCGAAGAAAAACTTCAATAGTGCGATGTAGAACATTTCGAGTTTTCTCTTCAAACATATATTTAAACATATAACTTGTATATATATTTACAATCTGCATATAAAATGCTTTAATTTGATACCCAAATTATAGCATTTGGATGACATATTATTCTTGGCGCTTTAATTGTATTTTAATGAATCTGGCTTTTGTAGAATAAGTAACAAACATATAAATTAAATACATATTCGTAATTGCAGTTCAAAGCTCTTCATTTTGATTCCAAACTCGATAGGTTTTTTCAAAATATTTTTTTTTTTGTCAGACATTATTGAATGTATAGGCCGCCATATTGTTTTTAACGTGACGTCACATATCCTATGTTACCCGCGACGTCACGAGGATTCTAATGATACCTTACACTATTAAAAACGGTTAAGTGGTCGCGAAGATCTGCGCGTTTAAAGAAAATATGAAACATACATAGGGACTGAACACATATACTCTCCTTTTGGCAGTCGTGTAAAAAAGGCACCATCTGTACTAAAAAAAATGAACCTTTTCAGTATTTTTTTTTAGTTACCTACATTATGTTTTCGCGAACCGTCGGTTTTGTCGGTTAACAAATTGATTGAATCTCAGCAGGGTAGCCAATAAGTACAGTCAAGGGCAAAAATATGTATACACTTTTGCACCTTATTTTTACGGCATAAGATAAAAATGTGTATACATATTTATGCCCTTGACTGTACGCGAGTACGAGCGGGATGGATAGAAAGGGAACGTGCGTTCATAACGCCGAAGCAGCTCATGGAAATACAATGCAGCCTAGTGCAATGAAGGTAGCCATTGCACGCTGTATCAGACGATAATTGAATACGACTTGATGTCTGACTATGATAAAGAAATGAAAGTTTTTAAGCTTATAAACCTGTAGGTATATTTGGTATATATTCTGTAGAAAGGCGCGTGTGTAATCGCGCAGTTCTAATTCTTCTGTTCACTTACTTGAGGATAGCTTCGGCGCGAAATAAAAACAGCCAGTCCTTTGCACTTTAAATGTTTATTGCTAGCTCATAAGCGTAAGCGAAAGCATAGAAAAGAGTTCACATGCACAGAAGGAGAAAATATAGGGTGAAAGCACTTAAAACTATACAAGCGCTACCTATATAAGGTCCTAATTTATTAGTTGCAGATATTTTAACACATGATACCTACTTTACATTAAAATAATTAACTTTAAATATAAATTAAGAAATCTTTTCATGTAATTTTTTTGATTTCATTTTTCTAACAAAAAAAAATAATTATAAATATTAGATGTCATATACCAAAGAAAAACGACCAAGATCACCTATGTCCGAGGTGGGGATCGAACCCACGTACTCAGCTTTCGCGGCTGATGCCTGTACCCTTCGGCCACTCGGTCTTAGCAACCACCGGTCAAATTTCTCGGGTATATGCAATCCCTTACAAGGCTAGGCGCCTTTGACCATTCTCTCTGAAAGTACCTGTTGGTATATTTTCAAAATAAATAAGATAAGTAGGACAAGCAACGCAACGTGGGATGCACCAATAAATGCCACTCCACATCATTTTGTAAGTTACACTTAAAGACATTCCTACGTCTCATATTCTTTTGTGACATAACAATGCCGGATCGCGATGAAAGACGATCGGGCCCTAAAAGTGGTTCATCTTAATAACCCGGCCATTAAAACGCAATCGATCTTGCCAATTTCGTAATAGGCGATGTAAATATTACGATTTTCTGTCCTGTAATCATCTTGGTAATAATAACTGCCATTCTTCATAATTGTTGGTTTTGAGGCTACAGGATGTAACCGGAGTTCGATGGAACATTTAGGTTGACGCAATTCAAATTGATATTGATATCTCAACTAATGGATACCTTTTAAGGTGCGTTTAAACCAAGAGAGCATTCGCTGTTCTAGCGCCCGTTCTACGAGATCAACCAATCACGTTTTGTGTACCGATCGAATTTTGTAGAGTCAGAGGTTAGAACAGCGAATGCTCTTTTAGTTTGAACACACCTTTAAACGAGCAATTCTTGCATTTATTTTTATTTTGGGGATTCTGGAAATAGATCTAACGATTTTTATGAAATTTGCTATTGTTTTTTTTTTTATATACCACGTCGGTGGCAAACAAGCATACGGCCCGCCTGATGGAAAGCAGTCACCGTAGCCTATGAGCGTCTGCAACCTCAGGGTGTCACATGCGCGTTGCCGACCCAATAAAAATAACGTTGGCACAACAAAGTGGCTCCACTCCACCTGATCGTAAGTGAAAAGTAGAGCCCAAATCGCGGCGGCAACGAACAGGAGACAATCAGTAACCTGTTAGTTGCCACCGCCTTGCTGGCCCGCTAGATGCTGGTAAATACACCGGCTGACCCCGAAACACGGCAAACACGAAGGTAAGTCATTTCACGGGCGTTTACACCGAATATACGGTGGTAGCCAACCAGGCGGGTACTAGTAAAAATACCCTACCACCGGCTGAGAAGCTGGCTACTCAGTATTTCCCTTAGTCGACTCCTACGACACCCACGGGAAGAGAGGGGCGGTGATTTTTGTATTCTTACTCCGTCACCGCACGGATAATGTTATTTGTTTCGGATCAGTAGCGAACAGTTGTGTTGGAGGCCAAGACTCACTTTGGGTCGTTGAGCCAGAGGAGTAAGTAAGAGTAAGTAGTATTTGTTTCAGGGGTGAAAAATCGATCTAGCTTCGTATTAACTCTACGAATACGTATGTTAATGATAATGAGTTAGCAAGCAAAGTACGGTCGCTTCAGTAGGTAGGTACATACTTTTCTTTTATCAATGGAGTACATCACTAATTTTATCAAAATTTGACATCAATAAAAAACGGATGGAAATAAATAATATTGTTCATGAAAAAAAATCCTAAAATTACAATATACAAAAAAATCTAAAAGATTATATACCACCACACTATTGTTTCATTAAAATAGTCTCCTTGTACAGTCACAGGTGAATATGGTCTGGGCGATGATTTTTTGTGGGTTTTGAACTATTAAATGATATTCCGAAATATTAGAAAAAAAACGTGCATTTTTATTCAATTGACAATGACATGAGTGAATTCCTTTTTCTTTGACATAAGGATTTCAAATTTGATTTACATACTAACTATAAAAGAGGTTGCGATGTGAACATGCCGCCCGCCAAGAACGACTGTTCTTCAATAACATGATGGTTATACATGCTGGTATTACACACAACACAATGGTTACCTACTGGAAACTATACAAATCAAGAATTATAATAAAATCTTAATACTTGTAATAGTTGTAATAACTAGTAACGTTCAAATGAAATATTCGATAGCTCTGGTAAGATGCAAAACAAACATAAACAGTTATTCGACTTGTAACATAACATTTATAACAATTAGTTATATGAAACACATTAACTAACACCAACTTGGGTTAATGAATAATTGAACAATTAGCAATAACTTAAACCAACAATGACTTACTCTGCTAATGGTAAGACACAAATTTTAGACACGGGTCGTTTAATTAATGAATTTTTATAGCGCAACGTGACAACTCGCGTAATGTTGTCCACTCCAGGATGTTTATCAACAATTTGGCCTAGCAACCACCGTGCTATAGGCAAGTCAAGCTCTTTAACTAGAACCACATCTCCAACCTTGGGTTCGGGCACAACCTGAGTCCATTTGTATCTTTGCATGAACCGTGTAAGATATTCTTGCGACCAACGCCGCCAGAAGTCTTGTAACATTCGCTGTAAAAGTTGCCATCTTCTTAGCGAACTAACAGACGAATGTTCGTAGTTATGATCGGGAACCGCTAATAAAGATTCACCTACAAGAAAATGTCCCGGTGTCAAGGGCTTAGGGTCACCTTGACCTTGAATATATGATAATGGCCTTGAATTTAAACAGGCTTCAACCTGAGCTAGTACGGTTGACATCTCCTCGAATGTGAGGGTTGAATTACCAATTATTCTTCTCAGATGATATTTACAGGATCGTACGCCTGCCTCCCAAAGTCCTCCGAAATTAGGGGCCTGAGGTGGAATAAAGTGCCATTGTGTTCCGTTTGTTGCCAACCAGTCTGCAATTTCCTGTAAAAATCTTGATTTTTCTTCGTCAAACAATTCTTTCAGCTCTCTGGCTGCTCCCACAAAGTTTGTTCCATTGTCACTGTATAATTCATTGCAATGACCTCGACGTGACACAAAACGCTTGAAGGCAGCCAAAAACGCTTGTGATGTTAGATCACTTACTGCTTCTAAATGTATAGCACGAGTGGCCATACACACGAATAAACATATGTATCCCTTATAGGATTTATTACCACGACCCTTTGATACACGAATGTTTATCGGGCCTGCGTAGTCTACTCCTGATCGAAGAAACGCTCGACTCATGGTCACTCTAGGTGACGGTAATTGCCCCATTAGTGGAGGTTTGTTTGTTGCGGCATATCTAATGCAAGTGACACATTTCTTGCAGTATAATTTTACTAATGATTTTAGTCCTATGATAAAATATTTCTCCCGAATGAAGTTCATCATAAGCTGTGGTGCTCCGTGCAGTGTAACCTTGTGTGCATTTCGAATTATGAGTGCCGTCAACAGCGACTGCTTCGGTAATATCAAGGGATGCTTTTGATCTTCATTGACTTCAGCGAAATGCAGCCGTCCACCCACTCGAAGCAGCTCTGAATCATCTAGCTGTGGATTCAGTGTAGTAAGTATACTTTTTTTATTTACTGGCTTTCCTTCTTTGATATCCTTGCACTCGTCAAAGAATGCTTTCAATTGACATTTTTTTATCATTATTACTAAAGCATCATCAATCTCTTTCTTCAGGAGATGCTTATGGTTTGGTTTCTCTTTTCTCAGAAATCTACGGCAGTATGCTACAACTCTCAGTAGCTTCGTCAACGATGAATATTTTGTCCACATGTCATCAACATCGCCGTGATTATCTTCTAAGGAAATGTGGTGAGTTTTGATATTACGTTCTTCCAACTTTGTTTCCAATTCCTTTGAATTAGGGTATTGAATGACTTCATCACTTAACCATGAAGGTCCACTTGACCAAAGTTCTAATCCGATTAGTTCAGATGCTTGAATGCCTCGTGATGCACAATCTGCTGGATTATGTTCAGATTTAACATGTGACCACTGCTTCCGGTCTGTTACAGTTAGGATCTCTGAACATCTGTTCCCTATGAAAGTTTTCCAGCGACTGGGGTGACTGCTCAACCATGCAAGCACTATCTCAGAGTCAGTCCAGGCATGAATATTAGATTTATGTATTTTCAAAATACCTGACACCTCAACAAGTAGTTTTGCCAACAACACAGCGCCCGATAACTCCAACCTCGGGAGACTTAGTTGTTTGATTGGGGCAACTCTTGTTTTTGCCGTAATTAAGCTGACGTGAACTTCCCCGTTTGCGTCTATAACTCTTAAGTATACCACTGCTGCGTACGCAGAGTTTGAAGCATCACAAAACCCGTGGAGTTCTACTAACTTCGTGTCAGTCCTGTAATATACCCAACGCTTCAACCGAAATTGTGTCAGGTCAGAAAGACCTTCTCGATACTTTGTCCATTCTTGTAATAACGGTTGTGATAATTCCTCGTTCCAATCCATACCTGTAAGCCATAACTTCTGTATAAATATTTTTGCTTTGACTACACTCGGTGCTATCCAACCCTGTGGATCATACAACTTTGAAATATCCGAAATAACCTTTTTTTTTGTTACAGGTGCAGACATTGGAGGTAACTGAACTGCGTACACGAACTCATCGGAAATACGACTCCAGGTAAGTCCAAGAATCTTGTTAGTAGCATCTTGCTTATCTTCTATGTTTTTGACAGTTTGCTTAACATTCTCTTGCTGTATATGTTGTATCAATGGTTCGCTGTTGCTTGCCCATTTTTGTAATTCGAAACCTCCTCGTTTTAGCAATTCATTCATTTGCTTGTATATTTCAATGGCTTCTTCTTCGCTCGCACAACCAGACATCAAATCATCCATATAAAAATCATGTTTTACTCTTTCGGCTGCTAATGAAAAGTCTTTTCCTTCATCTATTGCCACTTGTATCAAGCTTTTAACAGCAAGATAAGGCGCTGAAGAAGTCCCAAATGTGACTCGAAGCATTTTATATTCCTTGATGTCCTCTTCTGATGTTTCTCGCCACAGGATGCGTTGGTACTCTGAATCTTCATCGCTGACTTTTATTTGGCGGTACATTTTAACTATATCTGCTATAAAGCAGATTGGATACATGCGCCATCGCATTATTATATGACGTAACTCCGGTTGTAATCTAGGGCCCACCATCAAATCGTCGTTCAAAGATACGCCGTTCGTACCCTTGCACGATGCGTCAAAAACAACACGAAATTTTGTAGTTTGTCTGTCTTCGCGAATGACAGCATGAAAAGGTATGTATAAACTCTTTGCTTTTTTATCCTGAACTTCCTCCATGTGATTTAGCTCCAAGTATTCATCAAATACCTTCTTGTATTCCTGTTTCAGACGCTCATCCTTCTGCATCTTCTTCTCAAGATAGTAAAACCTCTTCAAGGCAATATCCCGCGAATTACCATCAGCGCATGCCGGTTCACTGTCTCGAAATGGAAGTTGCACCACATAACGACCGTCTTCATCTCGCGTTGTGGTTGACTGGAAGATATCCTCACACCTCTGCTCTTCAATTGATAGAATTTTCTGTGTGTTGGAAGGCTCTGATTCTATCTCCCAGAATGACTTAAGCAATTCTTCAACAGGTTCTACATGTATATGCATAGATTTAATATTACTAGTGTGTGTTCCATGATTCGACTTGATTCCTCCACTTAATATCCATCCCAGGGTTGTATTTTGAGCCACTAAAGACCCTGAGGGACATTTGATGATTCCATTGTCAACAATCCTCGCATAAGCCTCCGTCCCTAATAAGATATCTATCTTATTCGGAGTGTGATATTCCGGGTCAGCTAAAGTTAAATTTTCTAGCTCCGGCCATGATGTGATTGACACATTTGTTGAGGGTAAGTACCTCGTCACCTTGTCGAGTACATACGCTGATACCTGTAACACGCAACCTGAATTGAGACGTGAACTGATTGTTACTTCTACCTTAGACCTTGATGAAGGGCCTGGTTCACCTCCCAACCCTGATGTATCTGCCCTGGTTGGTGTGGTTTGCAATCCAAGTAATTGAACTGCTGACTTCGTGATAAAAGAATCTTCAGACCCTGGATCTATAAAAGCTCGCAAGAGTTGATATTGCCCGCCATTTTGTGATTTAGCCTTTACTAAAGCTGTAGCTAACAGTCTCAGACTCCGTTGAGGCGTTACGCCTTTAACAAAATGGCTGGTGATGTGTGCGGACGTTGATGGATGCTCCTCCTTTGAAGAATTATTGATGGGTGCTTTAATTTGACTCATGTATTCTGGTGCTTCTTGATTGTCAATTGAATGATTCGTGGATGTCGTTTGTGATTCGCCCTTAAAATGTAATAGTGAGTGGTGCCTCTTGTTGCATATTTGACAAGATGTGGTGCTTTTGCAGTGTTTGACCGAATGATTGTTTCCTAGACAATTGAAACATAGCCTTTGAGTTTGGACAAAATTACGTTTGCTCTCAAGATCATTGTTAATAAATTCCTTACAACTCCTAAGATGATGACCTTGTTTACATAAAGCACAAATCGTCTGAGCTACGTGTAACATGTTAATAGGATTTGGTTTATTTATTGGATAACTGTGAGAATTAAAGTTGCGCTGTTTTTGAACGAAATTGTTTGATTTTGAATCCAAGAACTCCAACGAATGGTACTTTGTTTCCAAAAAGTCTTTAAATTGTTTAATAGTAGGTAAATTATCAGTACTCGATACCAATTCGCTGACCTTGGACTCCCATTGCTTCCTACTTTCAGAATCTAATCTTTGGCTAACTATATAAATTATCATGACATCCCATGTACAAGTTTCAATACCTAACCCTTTCAAAGCATTTAAAGTTTCTGTTGTGACATCTAGTAATTGCTTTATGGCACTGGAGGACTCGGTTGAAATGCTTTTTTGTCCGAAAAACCGTTGTAAAATGCTATTAACTAAATACTGTTTGTTGTTGTATCGGCTTTTCAAAAGAGTCCAACATTGCTCATAACTGTCATTGGTTATAGGAATATGTCGTAATAATTGTTCCGCTTCTCCTTTGAGATGTCCTTTTAAATAATGTAATTTCTGTACGTCATCGATTTCATGATTCTCGTGGATAAGTGATACAAATAAATCCCTGAAACTCATCCATTCTGTGTAAAGGCCAGAAAAGGTTGGAATCGTAATTTTTGGCAGCCGTACACACTGTGACCTTGACGTGGAAGGTTTGGTATCCTGCAGTGAAGAAGTGCTTGGTTTTAATCTGTTGAATGCATCTTTCAATAAGCACTTATAATCCAAGTAATTTTCCTCCGTGACATCGTAAACAGATTCTTTGCCATAAACTGACATCTCCACCTCTGGTGCTGAATAACCTTTTACTAATTTGTCATGTTCCGTAGAAAATCTTTCCCAAAGCTTTTCCAAAGCTTCTAGCCGAGATTCGACATATGAATTTGTTATCCGCTCTTTGGGAGATTTTTTAAAGTTGGTTAAACCTTTGGCGATTCGTAGTGAAAGATCCACGAGTAATGAAATTTCTGACTCCATATTGATAAAAACGCAATAAAATGAAATGACGTAAGCAACTTTTCCTTGATACTGAATGAATGCTGGTACAAGTGTACCCTGGTTACCCTATTTCAGTTTCTCGTGGGTACTATCGAACCCGGTCTCCCCTATGGAAATTTGTTGCGAATACATCCGTGATACTTGTTGCTTTTAATTGCACAGCGACACCATAAAAACATGTAAAAGTACTCACAGTTTGGTCTTCGTAATAAAAAACGTAAGTATGAAGAAAATGAGAAACACTGCACTTATCCTTTTATGAGCTTATCCGGTTCAAATTGGACCATGAATATGGTCTGGGCGATGATTTTTTGTGGGTTTTGAACTATTAAATGATATTCCGAAATATTAGAAAAAAAACGTGCATTTTTATTCAATTGACAATGACATGAGTGAATTCCTTTTTCTTTGACATAAGGATTTCAAATTTGATTTACATACTAACTATAAAAGAGGTTGCGATGTGAACACAGGCATATGTTTACAAAAGACCTTATGCTCAAGGTATAAGTTAAAGAGTGTATACATATTTATGTCATTGACATCACATCATCTGATTACCAACACAATATAATTATACTAATGTAAGGTAGACATACTAGAAGAATTGATACCTACTTATAAAATGATATTTTTGCTACAATTACCTTAATCCATAATGTAATCGGTTCAAATATATTTTAGTGATATTTGATATCAGAACACACACACTAAACTAAAATGCGAACTTTCTTTTTAACTTAGAAAAGTTTTTCAATTACTTAAAAAATATGGAACCTCTTGAAATGAAAACCGAGTATAATGAAACCAATGTTATATCCGACGTGGGGCTACCATTATCTGTATCTTCATTCGGGAGTAGCCGATCGCCTTTCTGTACTCCAATATGTAGAGTAGTGCGGTATTTAACAACACTACGCCAATACTCCGCACCACTTACGAACCGGCCAGCCGGCAGAACGCATTTGCGCGGTACATCAATTTAAAAAAGTTCGTACATCTTTTTTTATTACAATCGAAAAATTCCCACACTAATCTGGCATAAATTAAAAAGTTTCATCTGTCACTTTTCGCGCGCTTTTCTAGAATGACCATAGACAAAAATTTTAATCGTCTTTTTTTTAATTTTAGTCCTTATGGACAGGCGAAAGCACTAAGCCATACTGCCTTGAATTTTAAACGTCAATTATCGAGTGTGGTCATCGGAGGATTTTCTTTTTAACCGATGGTTTTGAAATTATAGGGTTTCCAACGGCTTCGCTTGCATGGACACTGATGGACATGACAGGCAGTTGAAGTTATGGTGATGCAGTGACTTCGGAAGCAGCTGTGTGGTGTTGTAGAAGTGCTAACCATAGACTGTGCTCATGTTTTGTGAACTTTTGAGAGTTTCTTGGTATTCGTGATTCAGCTCTTGTATACTTATTCAAGATGTTATTGAAGCAGGTAAGAGCATTCATTCACGTACTTTTCTTATATAAGTTATGTTCTTTCAGTGAATTCATATTTTAGTATTTATGCGCAAAAGTCTCAATGGAGACACTGATCATAATTGAAAAATCGTAGAAGCAGAAAGTTGCCTATTCAAATACCTATTATGTATGTATGTATGTAAATTCTTTATTGTACACAAAACACAGGTAAAAATACGCATGCATGCACAAATTTTGACAGGCACAAAGGCGAACTTATCCCTGTAAGGGATCTCTTCCAGTTAAATATTACAAATATTCATACAAAATAAGAAATGTCTGCCTTTGAACTTAGTGACGCAAACGGGTAAAAGACAATTGAATATCTAAATTAATAATGAAGTAGGTACCTAATCTACCAATTAAAATCTGGTGAATGAGGGTGATCGTACATTTAAAGGTACAGTCGTCTACATTAATTTTGGACACGTTTTGAGTTTCTATACAACCTTTGAGTTTCTATACAATTTGCCAGAACTGTCGAACCTTAAGCGGGTTATGAATGAATTATCACTAAAATGATTGAATCTCAAAAAAATGCACCTGTAAATGAATTTACCAATAAGATACCATCGTCAACACAGATACGGTAGTTTGATTGCCATAGGTACTAAAAACTATTGTGGTATATTTATTTTAGTCAGTCAGTACACACTAATGGCCATTTCTCCGAGGGTTTCATTCAACTAACAGCCGTGACTTCGGTGGCAATATTAGTACCCAATTGCCGTGGGTATCTCATACATTTTTTGGGCATCTTGGTAGTAAATTTAAAGGTACAATCGTCTACATTAATTTGGGACACGTTTTGCAAAATAACCTTTGAGTTTCTATACAATTTGCCAGAATTCATTTTTCTATACCGTTTAACCTTAAGCGGGCTATGATATGAATGAATTATCACTAAAATGCTTGAATTTCAATAAAATGCATTTTTAAATGAATTTACCAATAGAGGTACCATCACCAACACAGATACGATAGTTTGATTACCATAGGTACTAAAAACTATTGTGGTTCATTTAGTCAGTACACACATGGCCATTTCTCCGAGCGTTTCAACCGCCGTGACTTCGGTAGCAACATTATTACCCAATTTCCGTGGGTAACTCATACATTTTTCATTTTTAAGTTTTTGCATCTCTCACGGGATTCGTGTGATATTACGGCGATGGCAGCCTTATCACACGAATCCCGTGAGAGATACAAGAACTTTTGGATATATTGGTAGTTGTAGTTGACTGCCAAGATATTCAAAAGTTTTTGCATCTTTCACGGGATTCGAGTGATAAGGCTGTCAACGAAATCACGGTGGTTGAAACGCTGGGAGAAATGCCCTAATGATTTATACAATACAAACGAGCGCAACTATTTACTTTCGAAAAGTTATTGGCTCGAAATGAATCAAAATACTTGGTTTAATACATAAATCAATTAACCTTTTACCCGCCGCAATCTGACAATCGATATGCAGCTCAACTCCGCTTCGCCAGAGTCTGATAAATAAAAAAAAAGTCTCATTTGGTTTTTATTATATCCCGATAAAACCGCCGAAAATCGGGAGAGTACACGTGCTTGCGTACCTGACATATCCAGACTGGTTTTGTAGGTGTACCCTCATATTTCAATACACTACATGCCTTCCCCTCGAGATAGTCCACCAACACTTTAGTCTCACATTAATCACTCATATGTCCACTAACACTATTTAATTATTTGTTGCAAATTCCTTACACTACTTATTCTAATACTAACTAGTAAAGTTCACACTTTTATTCTAAGTCCCCAGATACTTCAGGCTCAGGCTCTGACCCCTCATCATAGTCTACAGCCAGTCTCTTGGCCTCCATGTCTTGTGGCGAAGAAGGCGATCTAGCTCGTTTACTGGCTGGTGGTATGCGTTCTTGGCTCTGGTTAAAAGTATAATCCTGAGGACCAGACACTCCTATAATATCAGCCCACTGTGAGGCGGGAGGTGTAGCACATACTCGTCTACCAGTTTCATCATCATCATCACTTTCTGCAGATGGTTTACTCTCATCTTGATACACAAATTCACTAGGAGCTCCATCTGATGTACCCTGGTGTATCTCACTCTCCTCACCCCCATGACTTTGTATCTGATTAATGTGTCGTTTGATCAACTTCCCTTCCCATTGTATTATGTACCTACAAATTCCTTGCCTCTTCTCTACAACACCTTTCAACCAGCGTGGTCCCGAACCGTAATTCCGGAAGTACACTGTCTGTCCCGTTTGAAACGATCGAACTTTAGTATTCTCATTCTCATCACATGCAGCCACGTTTGCCTGATCCTTAAACGTCAGGGGATTCAAGCTATCGAACTTAGTCCTGAACCGCCTATTATTCAAAAGTTCTGCAGGTGTTTTATCACTCGTACTATTAGGTGTAGTACGCAAGCCATATAATATAGTAGGTAATCTTATGTGCCATGGAAGCGTAGACTGTTTCTTCAACTTATGTTTGACCGTTTGCACGGTTCTCTCCGCCTGTCCATTAGACGCAGGGTGGTATGGTGGTGTTAAGACTTGTTTTATGCCATTTGTTGATAAAAACTCTCGAAACTGCTCTGAAATAAAACTCCTGCCATTATCACTAACCAATGTGTCAGGCAATCCTTGTTCTGCAAATATGTCCCTTAAAACTCTAATAAGTGTGCCCGAGCTCATATCAGCGACAATCTTAACTTCTGGCCATTTTGAGTAAGAATCAATTAGTATAAGGAACGTCTTTCCTTGAAACGGTCCAGCATAATCGACATGTAATCTTGACCATGCTCTCTCAGGCCTCAACCATTTATGACTTACTTGCGAAGGCATATTTCTGTTCTCAGCGCAAACTTCACAAGCTTTCACCATGTTCTCAATTTCTCTATCGATAGCCGGCCACCAAAAATAACTTCTAGCCATAGCTTTAGTTATTACGATGCCATCATGATTATGATGTAATTCCTGTAGAATGTATGGTCTCATCTTGACTGGTACCACAACTCGATTACCCCACAGAATACAATTTTTGTACTCTGACAGTTCATTACGTTTCTGCCAATATACTTTATAATCCGTATCTATTTTGCTAGGCCAGCCATTCCGAATCCAGTACAACACTTTGCTCAGCGTATTATCTCTAATCGTGAGTTTAGCCACTTCATCAGCCGATAGTTCCAGGTCGCTCGGGGTTTCCTCTATGAGCAAGACGCCTAAGTATTCTTCTTCTGTCGATTGGTCGCGCGTTGGCCATCTACTCAAAGCGTCAGCATTTCCAAGCTTTTTACCTTCCACGTATTGTATGGAGTAGTCATACGAGTTCAATAGCAAAGCCCATCGCAACATTCTGGGAGATATAACATTAGGAATAGGCTTCTTAGGTTCAAATAACCCTAATAATGGCTTATGATCCGTCCTGATCGTAATTTTCCGGCCACTGATAAACTGGTGGAATTTTTTAAGCCCAAATACTATAGCCGCCGCCTCTTTGTCTATTTGACCATAATTTCTTTCGTGAATGTTCATGGTCCTTGAAGCAAACATCACCGGTCTCACAGACCCATCCTCCATTACGTGTTCCAAAACTGCCCCTAAGCCAAATTGTGATGCATCGCAAGACATTATTATTTTCTTATTCACATCGTAATGGACAAGAGTGTCCGTGCTTGATAACATGCACCGCAACTTTTCGAAAGCCTCCTGATGTTGTCTAGTCCACTGCCATCTTACATCTTTATTTAATAATTTGTATAGTGGTTCAGCAATATTTGCTTTGTGAGGCAAAAACCGGTCATAAAAATTAAGCAATCCTAAGAAAGCCTGGAGCTCTTTAATATTACTTGGAGCCGGTGTACTCTCAATGGCGTGAATCTTATCTTCACAAGGATGTATTCCAGCTTCATCAATTAGAAATCCTAAAAATTTCACTCCGCTTACTGCAAAATTACACTTATCCTTGTTCACCCTTAACCCGGCCTCTTGTAGTTTCTTTAAAACCATTTCCAATCTCGTGTTATGTTCAGCTACATCAGATCCACTGACAACAATATCATCCAACAGTACAGCTATTCCTCTTATTCCTGCAAGCAAAGAAGACATCAGTCTCTGAAATATACCAGGACAAGCCTTAACCCCAAAGGCTAAACGTTTCATCTTGTAAAGGCCTTTTGGTGTATTTATTGTTAATAGCTGGGCTGTCGGCTCATCTACACTGACTTGAGTATAAGCCCTTTCCAAATCAATTTTGCTGAAAACTATTCCTCCTTGTACAGCTGTGAAAGCTTCATCCAGTGTAGGTAAAGGGTATGTATCAGTATCAGTTGCCATATTTACCGTAGACCGATAGTCCCCGCATAACCTGACAGTCCCATTCGGTTTTAAAACGGGCACTATAGGGGTAGCCCATTCAGAATGAGTGGTTGGTATCAATACTCCTTCATCTACCAGCCTGTCAATCTCCTTAATTACTCTTTCTCTCAAAGCAAAAGGAATCGGCCGGCATTTTAAAAACTTAGGTACTGCTCCTTCTTTGGGAGTAATATTCACCATTGGGCCTCTATACTTCCCCAACCCTTCCTGAAAAACATCGCTATATTTCTGGAGCAACATTTTTATCTCATCACTCTTCATTTTCAGGTTGAACACTCCTTCCACCCGTATCCTGAACGGTTGAAACCAATTACGCCCCAAAAGACTAGGTCCATTACCGCTAGCAATATAAAGCATAAGGTTATTTTGCAACCCTTTATAAGAGACCTGCACACTGACTTTTCCTAATATCTTTAATTGGTTATCATTCCATGTAGTCAGTTTAACATCATCCATATCTAATACAGGCAGTTCCCTCTTCCAAATGAGTCTGGCTGTCGATTCCGAAATTAGAGTAAATGCACATCCAGAGTCTACCTCCATTTCAATCAAAGACCCTTCAATTGTCACTTTCACCATATAAGGATCAACTTTATTTTCTCTCACATGGTTTATTTCTGCATATAAGCCATTACAGTTAGATTTAGATCCACCATCCTGCTTATTTTTGGCAAGACACACCGCTTCGATGTGACCAATTTTACCACAACCGTTACATCTACTCCAGCGAAACCTGCACTCTCCTCGATGCTGCCTACCACATCTGAAACAAGCTTTATTGTTTTTATCTATTTTTTTGCTAGTGATTTTGTTTACTTCCATGGGTTCATCAATCTCCACATTTGGTTTAGATGGCCCTGGGACTATAATTATATTAGAATCGAATGTGGCACTCTCATGTGAAAATGCTATCTCTGTAGCTTGATTAAAAGTTAATTTCTGACATTGTAGCAATTTCTTTTGGACTTCTTTACTTCTTATACCACATACCAATCGATCACGTAAAGTTCTGTCCAAATCTGTAAAATTGCAATGAATACTCAATTTCCTTAAATTTGCCACATAATCCCTGATTTTTTCCCCCTCTTCTTGATTCCTTGAGTGAAATTTGAAGGATTCTACAATCTCATTTGGTGTGGGCTGGAAATGAGCCTTTAAAAATTCCAAAATTTCTTTATAGGTTATGTTGCCAATACTTGTTGGAGATGCCAATGAAACAATCAAATCAAATAGTTGAGAACCACATACCGCCAACAAATTCGCCTTTTTCTTCTCCTCTTCCACAATATCATTTGCGCTAAGACAGAATTCAAACCTTGTAACGTAATTTTCCCAGCAGCCATGAGCCATATCAAATTCACCAAATTTAATACCCATTTTTTCAAATTAACACTACCAACTTCACAAATTATCACTAACACGGCCGAATACACGCTTTAACTACCGAATTTACTCGTCGCCACTATTATATCCCGATAAAACCGCCGAAAATCGGGAGAGTACACGTGCTTGCGTACCTGACATATCCAGACTGGTTTTGTAGGTGTACCCTCATATTTCAATACACTACAGTTTTGTATGATGCAAAATTAGTCCGATTACGATTTTCGAAGTTCGCGATAGTAGGCCAGCGGACCTACCGCAAACAACGAAAAAATAACGACTCCGCAAATTGCGGGGATTTTTCTCTGTCACTCTAATGACGCCTTCGTTGGAATGACAGCGACAAATCCCCGAAATTAACGAACTTCGGTGTTCGCGGTAGCAGGCCAGCTTCTATGTTTATATGAACCATTCTGTAAAAACGTCCTGGTTATATCGACAAAGAAGACAGTTTTACTAAGGGGCTAATAAATGGCTGCTTATGTTTCCAATTTTGGTAAATTTTAATCATTTAAAATTAATTTAATTATCAAGATGTAGCTAGATAATTTTATAAGGAAGGAAGAAACTGCTGCTTTTCCGATACTTTAAGTGTTCAAGATAATTAAACGTCAGAAAGTGGCCAACTAAGGAGAAAGGATAGATATAGGATATCAAATAGCTGTTTATACCTTCCATAGTCAGTTTACTAAGCTTAATGAGTTTATATAATAATTATAAACGTGCCTGTAATGATATCGATACCTTTGGGTTCAATTGTCGTAAAGGACAAAATGCAGGTTTTCAGGAGAAGCAAAAAACTAATTTTTTTTTAGAAAACTGTCAATAACTTTTTTGTTTTTTGACCTATATTTGTGACGTGTACATAAAAACAATGTAGATTGTTGGTATCTTTGACCTTGTGTAGCAATCGTAGTGATAAGCTAAACGGCTTAGAAGTTAGATGTTGTAAAGGACACGTCAAAATGCTATGTATGTCCTTTACACCCACGATCTTTTTGAGCAATTAGAGTTGATAGGGTCGTAAATGACGGTCTTAGATAATTTTCTTACAAATTTGGGGCGTAAATGAAGGCAAAATGGTACAAATAGCGACTGTTTTCCGCTGATTTTGCTCAAAACGCATTTAAAACAATTATTAAAACGTAGGAAATATGGCGAATGAAAGCCGGATTAGAGTTGTAGTATATTTTCTCTAAATATTTAGTCATAACAAAGAACTAGACAACTTATGAGTATGGAAACACTGTTTGCTTCAAAACTATCTAACATGTTTGCAACAATTTTAAACTTATTGTTTCAGTGCTGCGCTGTCTCAATAGTAATTTAAACGTATAAGCTATTACTTCTAGCAGGGGAACACTTTCGTAGTTAAATGTTATCATCAGCCTATATCATTCCACTGCTGAACAACGGCCTTTCCTTATCCTATGCGTATGAACGCAATAGGAGGCAAATGCCCATAGTCGCCACGCTGGGCAAATGGTTTGGCGATCGCAGTACTGTGTCCACTATCATGATGCTTCTCCCCATCATCAATTTTCGATAAATAAATGGTCAGTGACACTTAAAACCCTTAGCCAACACTTACCAGGGAATACTTGGGGTGGTGACAAAT
The DNA here is from genome assembly GCA_025490895.1 of Thaumatotibia leucotreta. Classification (NCBI taxonomy): domain Eukaryota; kingdom Metazoa; phylum Arthropoda; class Insecta; order Lepidoptera; family Tortricidae; genus Thaumatotibia; species Thaumatotibia leucotreta. Next base: position 25,156 of record JALPQI010008145.1, read on the forward strand.
GTATTCTTACTACCGTCATCACACGGCAACGTGGCACGGTTTCGTAGTATATGTAAACAACAAAAACTAGGTGTAATGGTAATAGGAAAGTTTAACAAGCAACTGTCCAAGTAGTTCATGCTTATGGGATGTGACACAGGCAGTAATTGTAAGACTTTACAATAAAGAAGAACTAGGAATACCTACGGGTTAAGTTCCCCGGTACTGAAGGCACAGATTGTACCTATTTCTATAATTTAACTCCCAGATACGACTATAATGTCTTCAGATATTATTTTATTCCAACTTATTTCTACTGAAGATTCAGAATTACCGTCACATATATTGTTATGTATAAACTAGGTACTTGGACAGTGGCTGATTACAGTTTACTGATTACCTTTAGTGTATTTTATTTACATAAATAATGACTATTAATATACCTATTTCCCATACATTTGTTTGTATGTGTACAAACAAATTTATGGTAATAAACAACAACAAAAATATTTTCGGTCCTTTACCACCCGGATCATTCAATAGTAATTGTGTAAGAAATATAAGAATTAATTTTTCGTGCCGGTCGTAAAGGACGACGAAGAAAAAACTTGTTCTTTAAGCCCTAGTTGGCCATAGAACTACATAAAGTAATCGTAAAAAGTAAGGGCGTAAAGGACAACACATAACGTATTAGGTCACTTACGACACTATTTTTATTTGTACATTTCCTTTACGACACAGAAAATTATTTATAATTAATGACTTGATATTTACGCCCCATTCGCTAAGCTATTTTTGCAAGTCCATAGTAGAAAATCTTGGTCGTAAAGGCAACTTTTTAAGAGATATCGAAACTTTAACTATACAGATCGATAGCGCTTGAAATTCTGAACAAAACTGTATATATAACTAATTTTCGCCAAAATGTCCTTTACGACAATTGAACCCAAAGGTATCGATATCTTAATTAGAGTTTCATTTATACAGAGCGTCCCAAAACAGGATATAAAGGAACAGTACCTTAGATATCGTAAATAGGGTATTTTGCTGAAAGAAGACTTTGTTATTTTAACTAACTCTGCATTCAACGATTTTCTAAACAACTTGCTTTATCCAGGAATTGAAACGACTAAAATGTGAAAAAAAAAAAACATTTTTTTATGCTGCCAATCGAAAATCTGTAGCATCATCATAGTGGACCCACTACCATGATCGTCAACCCGCTCGCCCAGCGTGGCGATTATGGACATTTACCTTCTAATGCGCCCATACTCATGGTCTATAGGAGAGACCACTTTCCAAGTGATACGATAATAACTAGCATTGAAATTATTAAGTGTACATAATGTTTTTTTTTTTTTAATCTTACTAAGTAGCAATTTATACTGCTCAACTTAATTTGAGAAGTAGGCACCACTGACATGATAGTATATTATCATGACGTTTTATTAGTTAGAGGCAATACGCAAATGATGCAGCAGCGTTCTCAATTATTATGTATGCAAAATATGAAACAAAACATCTATGTACGTACCTACTAAAAACTATAAATACACTACCGTCAACAAATATCCCTTGGACGTTTTCGTATTTTGTTTTCATTTTCCATGCACTTTGTTTGGCAGTAACAACGGAAAAAATCCGGAAAATGTAAAGAAATTTTAACATTTTTTCCTTTTAGAATCGAAAGAGCTCGTGATTCTGTGTACAAATATCTTAAAATTTACCCCAAAATTAATGATTATGAAAATGGAAAAATAATAATAAATGCTCACTAATCATAAAATCGTAATTAAAATGTACCTACCTGTATTAGGTACCTGCAGTCGATTGATTGTAAAGATGCGTTTTCGATTTTGCATTAGGGTGCTATATTGGTATTATAAAATCTTACATAACATCAACTAAGTACCTCTTTTAACCATCTTTGTATTGTATATAATGGTCCCTGTTACACCATGTTTCATAGTTAATACAACACCCAATAAAGTGTGTAACCGGAATCGACGACACTCGAGTGATGTACATACTTTTTCATTTTATGCCATAACTATTAGTATAAATTGTCTCATGTCCTTGACTGTACATTGTATGATTGCTCATCAAGTCATCAAGTAAATAAGACCTATACTTACCTGCGGTATAAACCACATGACGAAAAGTATACACATATTACCACAGAATTATGTGAAGTATACACATATTACCACAGAATTATGTGCTTATTTAATAAACGTTTTTGTGGAACAATCAAAATTATTTTATTAAATGCGATTGGTGTATTTAATAGGAAGTAGATTACAAATATGAATTGAAATAAGAATATAGTACCAAAGAAATACCAAGTTTACCAAAATATGTAGTAGATAATAAAATAACTCGTCTATTACTTACTGAGTAGACATATCATCAGGACATTACGTTACACTATAAACTTTTATGGCACTGCAGTCCTATCTACGGCACCATTTTCGCATCAGCGTAGTTTTATGAACGCACTAAAGATAATCGTAATCCAAAAGCAATGGCGTGCTTTTCATACATAATAGCAATAAGAGATTAAGCGACCATAAGCGTGAACTACTTTACATCACATAAAAATGTATCATTATAAAGGTACAAAAATAATTTAGTACAGTCGTTGACACAAAAACTTCAAGACCTTTGGTTGCGCAAAATACTTGTATTGAGTCAACGGACGGGTTCTTTTATTATCTCGATTATAACATTTATAACTTACGTTAATAAACTGTAGCGTGGGATTGGAAGGTGATTATAGCATTTTTATTTTGTTATTTGATTGCGGTTAAGTGCCGTGGATGCGTTTATTCGATTAGCGGCTCATAAAAAATCGCAATTACATTATGAAGCTTGCAACATAAGGTGTATTTCTTAATAAATAATAAAATCCAATCAAATTTAAATGAAACTACTAACTTCTTTACGAACGTACAACTTAAGGAACTTTATTATTAAGAAAGTATAAGCGTCTAACTATACCTACTACTCAATTTGAGCTTGCAAATCAATAATTTTATTTTGACCTCTCATAGCTATTCTCTTCCATCTTTCTGTCGAAGCGCCAACATAACTTTGATATGAGTTGTCATTCCGACCAGTACCACTGCCTATTATGTTTTGACAACAGCCAGACAAGTGATCGCCAAAGCTAAATTATTCACCATCATACCAATACGGACGTTGCATGCTATGTGAACCGCCAAACAAAAGACGATTTCGTTTCACAAGACTGGACTTTCAATTAGGATTCAAGCGGCATCTTAATATCTTTAGAAATTGTATCCATCACACATCACTCATGCGGAATACTTTGACTGACTTGTTCGCAATGATAACGTACGAATAACCAACAATGCTACGAACATACGATTAGTTACAAAACTTATATCATCAGCTTATTAGATATGCGGCTGATTACGTCGTCGCGTCCAAAATGTAACAATAATGACATAGCAGCGAATTATTGCGACCACATGTGTATAACATGGGATGAAAGTGTTGGAATCTTTTAACCACATAAATTACGAGTAAAAGCTAGCTCCCGTTTCTAAGTACTCCACAAAGCTAACTGGTTTCGTAATAGGCTGCAATCTATTTTTTGCCGTTCACCTGTTGGACGTAAGGCAGCAAACGCGCGCGGCACTCCTCTTCGGGCTATGTTTGGGCATGTGGTGTAGCGGCCACCTCTCGTACATCCACCTCACTCACATACAACGCTTTTACTTTCAGGTTGCCCTTGTGTGCGTCCTGGCCCTCACCGCGACTGCCGAAAAGAAAATCGAGTTACAAGACATCGAAGATGACAATTTGAAGAGCGAAAAAGAACAAGAGGAGCAGAAATCAGAACCTCGTTCACAAACTGTGGTCCCAGGCACTGGCCCTGGATTGTTACCATTGGAGTTTTTCAAAAATGGCTTACTAAGATATTTTGAAAGTCCGAACTCAGTTCCGCAGCAGCCGAGATATGTCCAGCAATATGCGGTCACTGAGCCGCCAGAAAAGCCTCCAACACAAATCGCATCTCCTAAATCTCAGTACGGGGCTCCTTCTACCCAGCAGGCGATGGTAGGCTATCTGTCTAATGTCCCTATGCAAATATATCTAGTCCCTCAGTATTACAATGATAATGGAGAACAGGCATCTAACAGCCAGCCGGGAGTTCAATACGCGGCACCAGTAGTCAGTAGAATTAATACTTATCCTTCCGCGCCGGAAGCGATACAGCCTCAACAAAACTTCATAGAAGTTCCTACCTACGTGACTCCATCGGGAAAAACATATATCCAGCAACCAGTTGCATACGTCAGTTATGCCTCCCCATCTACTGTGGCACCCGTCCAGGCCACTGTTGCGCCAGTGGTATACCAAGTGCCGCTGGTACAGTACCCAACAGCTATAGCAGCGCCTCCTGTTGCGCCTAAAGGGTATTACCAGAACAACCAGTTCACCGAAACAAATCACATTGAAGAAGTTCAAGAAAACGATGTTGAAAATCCAAAAGAATATTCAAGTCAGACTGAGCTGCCTTATCCTAAACCGAGTCCTGAATACCCTCGATATTATTCGACTCACGCGCCTCTTCGAGAAGATCCGCGGCATAGTGTAATTTCTGAGCTTCCCCCACCGAATCCGTTGCTCCTGAAAGGTCCTCCGCCACATTTATCGCATCTTCCTAAAGCGTTGCCGATGTTCCGTCCGCTATCAAAGCCAGTGTACGCTGCTGGCGGCAACTTCATATCGTCTGCATATTCTCCAAAGCCGAGCGAAAGTTTCGGTATTCCCTACAAACGAAGACCTATGTCACTACTTGATTCATACGTACCCTCAGGGGTTCAGTTGGAATATATGAAACGAGGCTACGCTAAGGACCCTCTCTCGGCTTACGAAGCGCTGGCCAGCCACCGACACTACTCCCACTACCCTGGCCCTAGGCATTATGAAAGAGGATTCCTCCCAAACCAGATGTACCACACTGCGGCTGGAGGAATTACTTTTGGTCACTTGAAAAGAACACCGAAAATAGATAAGCCGTCGCAAAAATAATCTCTATTTTATTGCAACTTTTAACAATACGATCTTTTATAAATTTTTGACTAAAATAAACAAATTAGGTATTTGTAATTTGTGGAGCACTGAACTGAAATTGACTGTAGATAATGATATACCTACTTACTGTAACATAATTAATGTAAGTGATATTTAAAACATTCGAATAGGTATTATAGGTAGATGATAAGTTTAAGACACGAAAGATCTATTGAGATTTACGCTTTGTAAATTAATGCTACTATTAATCAGGTCAGTAGTTAACGGACGTTTTGTTGTTACTTGGTTAAAAAATAAATGTTTGTTTTATACAATGTGTTTTTATTAAATTTAAGTATATTGAAGTATTATGCTGAAGTATAAAAAATATATTTAATACCTACGAATGATCATTGCGAACCTAACACATAGCACTTTCAACCTTATGTACAGAAGTGCTATGTTGAAAGTACTTGTATGTAATAGAAGTGACATGATGGGTGTTATCTATTGATCACTAAGGTGACGAGCATAGGTACCTTTACGTTTGTGATCGTTACGTCGTATCGCTATTAAGAGATTTAACTGAATTAAGTTGTTGATCACTAATTTAATCATCATCATTCCCTTTACGATTAATATCTGCTGGGAAACTTATGTGGTTATGCTATTTAGACACCATAATAGTCTTGAGACATTTTGCAAGGAAATGAATTCCCATCAATTTAGACTGCCGCCATCCGCAAGATTAAACCACGATTAAGTGTAAGTAAAAGGCAATGAAAAGACCACAGTAATTTAGAAAATTACTTGAAAATAAATTGAATGTATGACTTACGACAAACCAAATCTTAGTTAGCGCAATTTCAGTTGATACGTAGAGTGACTGCAGTAATGGTCGGACCCAATGATGTAAAGTCGCCGACAGATATATCGTGGCGTCCAGAACGCTCAAAAATATCTGAACATACCTTTATTGCCATAACAATAGAGACGTGTTCAAATAATTTTGAGCGCTTGGGACGCTACGATACATCTGATGGCGACTGCACAATTTTTTTTAAAGCTAAGATTCAAGCATTTGTTTTGATACAGTCAATTTAAAACCGCATGTTCTTAGGACTGGTGATTATCATTGGTACCTGTCAGCTAAAAGTGTCCACAAGTTAAATAAAATAAAATAACATGAATGGAATAACTAAAAAAACATGGGACAGTTTTACACGAATCAATCTAGACCCAGTGTAAGGCTTGTGTTGTGGGCACTAATAGGACGGATAATATTATTGAACTTATACAAAATAAATATATAAATAAACAGGGATGTCCCCATCAGATATTTTTCCATTACAAAATTTCACAATTATCGCTACGCTGATAATGTACTTAACTATAATCGCCACGCTGGACAAGTGGGTTAGCGATCGCGCTAATGTATCGACTATGATTCATGATGCTGCTGCCCATTATCAATATTCGATAAATAAATGGTCAGTGATAGGTACTTCAATCCCTTAGCCGACTCATGCGCTACCCACGGTAAGAGTTGGGGTGGTGACAAATGTATTCTTACTGCCGTACACAGATATTGCAACCGGCACACGGCACGGTGACCGTTGGAATATCTGTATATTATTGTTCTAGGCGTCCGTAAGCTACTTCCCATAGGTAAGCGAGTGCTGGACATTAAGGGTGTTATTGTTTGCGAACCAAAGTTCGTATTATTGAAAAAATAAAATGTACTTTTTCAGTGAGGCTGAGCACCTAATTGTCAAGTAACTTGCCGAGGATTTCAACAGAGCAATTATAAAAAAAAACACACAACATTGCCAGATCCAGCTTAAACTTAATCTTTATTATTAATTATTTCCATCCCTAAATTGTGAGACCCGCCTTCTAATTTATTAGCTTTGTTGTATTGTTACTCCGGAATCAGGAACAGTAAATTTATCCGACAGCCAATGTGTGAAAACAGACTTAAAAGCTCTGTAATACATATTATTGGAGCTACTACGATTACAATTTTAGACCATTATCTACTTGACTGCATAATAACGGTTTAAGGACCAATACAGCACTGAAGGCTGTATAGGAGCTGTCTAAGAGGTAATTTGCTTCCGCGTCTCGGTCACGATTGGTCAGTTCGATCCACATTACGTAAAAGGATATCAGACTTCTAGTACACCAAACGAAGGAAACTCAGAGGAAAAAACTCGTGTATAAGCGAATTTTGGCATAGTTGTAGGGGATGGTGCTTTAAACCACATACTAAAAGTACTGGCGGTTAGAGGTGGAGCTAACGGGGGGAGGGGGGTGTAAAGGTCCTTATTTTTAAATTTTCGTAAATAACTCTTAAACCGTGGCTTATAGCAAAAAACGGTCTAGTACATAAGTAATCTACATAAAATTCTCTACAAAAAAGTATAAGCATGTTTCCTCTGGGATCAATATGTCATGAGATAAGAAAGCACGAAGATGGACATACAGAATGCTCGCGAGCATTCCAAAATATTTGAATGTTCAATTCCTGACCATATTTAGAGTCTTTAATGTTATTTAAATTTCCTGGATTCGGCTTAGTTTCAGAGATAATCAACCTTTTTTTCGAAATAAGTTTTTCGACGTTACTCGTCATAAAACTTCTTTTTGATTACAATGCTACCACAATGTGTTTTAATATTACCACACCTTTTGCCTGGCAATCAAAAAATGGGAATAAACTTGACGAAATAAGCAGTCCCTAAAAAAAATATTAAATTAAATATTTCTTACAAATTGTTGTTATGATAAAAAGTACTAGAAATGTGAAAAAGTATTCAAAAAGTCTAAAATAAAAGAGAAAAAAAAATTTTTTTTTGGTGGTATTTGACATTAGGTCTTATAATATTTTTTGTTTATTTTGATATCTGGAATGCATACTTAATATCTTTTGGAATGCTCGCGACCAGGCGCGCCCTGTATGCTTATTTGTAAAAATAAAATTCCTAATTATCTTCTAAACCTTAAATATTCTCATAATCATCGTCAAAAGATTTTCACTATGCATTCTAGACATCAAAACAAACAAAAATTATTATGTGACCTAATGTCAAATACCACCAAAAAAAAAATTTTTTTTTTCTTTTTTTTAGACTTTTTGCATACTTTTTAACATTTCCAGTACTTTTTGTCATAACAACAATTTGTTAAAATTATTTATTCTAATATTTTTTTAGGGACTGGTTATTTCGTCAAGTTTATTCCCATTTTTTTATTGCCAGGCAAAAGGTGTGGTAATATTAAAACACATTGTGGTAGCATTGTAATCAAAAAGAAGTTTTATGACGAGTAACGTCGAAAAACTTATTTCGAAAAAAAGGTTAATTATCTCTGAAACTAAGCCGAATCCAGGAAATTTTATATAACATTAAAGACTCTAAATATGGTCAGGAATTGAGCATTCAAATCTTTTGGAATGCTTGCGAGCATTCTGTATGTGCCATACCTACTTAAACAAATGTGTTTATTTCTTTTGTGTCCATCTTCGTGCTTTCTTATCTCATGACATATTGATCCCAGAGGAAACATGCTTATACTTTTTTGTAGAGAATTTTATGTAGATTACTTATGTACTAGACCGTTTTTTGCTATAAGCCACGGTTTAAGAGTTATTTACGAAAATTTAAAAATAAGGACCTTTACACCCCCCTCCCCTCGTTAGCTCCACCCCTAGCCACCAGTACTTTTAGTACGTGGTTTAAAACACCATTCCCTACAACTATGCCAAAATTCGCTTATACACGAGTTATTTCCCCCGATAGGCAACTTTTGGTCTTCGTTAGGTGGGCTATTCACGCAATTTACGATTTGAGTCGCTATAGACAAATTACGCACACTGGCGCAACCATAGCGTATAACTTGCGATTTAACGCGGTTGGTATGTGAGTTTAGTATTCAAACCAAAAGCCTGCGACCATATACCTATATAACACGGACGTCTAACGCCAGCTCAAAAATGCCCCCAAAACCAAATTGTTCAATTGTGCCAAGGTGGGCAAGACATAGCGCTTTTCTTAACTTCGCGCATATTTCGGCGCAACATCTTTGACAAAAATGTTTATAGAATATACTCGTAGCCAATCAAAACTTTAATGGACCAATCACAACTATTTTTAAATGGCGGCTTAAAATTTTATAGGTTGATATTGAAATTCATTACCGTGATGCATTGAAGAGGGGGTGACACTTGTCAAATAAAATTCAGGCCCGTTTTTGAAAGGCTATTTAGTATGGCGTGCGTCTTCCATGTTTTATTTGTTCGTAGCCAAAAGCTAAGCTAGTTCTCAGTTTTATCCTAACTTAGCGAGCCGATAAGTAGGAAGATATTATTTGTCCCTTTCGGTCCTATCAATACCTATGTCTATAAGACCAAAAGGAGAAAACGATACTTGCCAGCTTGCTAAGAAATTAATCTGCAAATGATGATAGATGTACCATCCCACCACAATTTGGCCTTTGGGTGCATCTAATGTTAAATGCTTTTTAGATTTTGTGGTCGAAAAATTTGTGGGAAAAAGTGTTCCAGACGAAATAATTACGTCATGATATCTTAGTTTTATAGCAGTCAACTTGGCTTAACAACTCGGTACGTGTCAAGATCTTTTAAAGAAGATATGCCACACGCAAACAAAACAAGTGGAAAGGTATTCCGTACACATGAATAAACGCAACACCATAGGCCATAAAAGGTAAGGATGTGTTGTAAGACTTGAAAAATACTGTAGGTAGCTAAGGCAGCTTCCTAAGAGCGCTCGTATAACTTACAGATACCTGTATACTAAGGAATGAGAGGTGAATATCACTATCTCATTCCTTAGTATAGCTCCGTCCCTACAACTTACGTAACAACTTACAGGTGTAAGGCTGGCCTAACATTCGTAGTTTACAAAGTTCAAAGGAACCATAAGAAATAAAAATCACTACATAGTATAAAATAAAGTCACTTTTTCTGTCCCTATGTCCCTTTGTTGCCGTGTGGTGACGGTAGTAAGAATACATTTGTCACCACCCCAACTCCTCCTGCGGGTGTCGTAAGAGTCGACTAAGGGATTGAAGTAAGTGTCACTGACCACAATTTGATAAAAGATTGATGATGGGCAGCAGCGTCATCATAGTGGACACATTACTGCGATCGCCAATCCGCTTGCCCAGCGTGGCGATTATGGGCATTTACCTCCTAATGGGTTTATACGCATAATTAATAGGAGAGGCCTACGTCCAGCAGTGGACTATCATAGGCTGATGATGATGATGATGATGTCCCTTTGTACGCTTAAATATTTAAAACTGCGCAACGGATTTTGATGAGATTTTTTTTAATAGGTAGAGTAATTCAAGAGGAGGGTTTTATGTAGGTATAGTACCCGTGCGCAGCCGGGGCGGGTCGCTAGTATTATTATAATTTAGGTATTCGTTGTAGTTCAAATGTTTGTAGATCATTTGTTATTTCATCATATTTATCAGCCGAAAGACGTGCACTGCTGAACGTAGGCCTCCCCTAAAGATTGACCGGTCGGTCCTGCGCCTCCCGCATCCAGCGGCCGTACGGCGAAAGACGAAATTCTTAAATTTCGAGGATTTGTCTGTCTCACTCTAATGACGCCTTTATTTGAATGACGGAACAAAATCCTCGAAATTTAAGGATTTCCATTTTTGCGGTAGTAGGCCTGCGGTCCCGCTTGATGCGGGATGCCTGATTTGTTACTTGCAACCTATTATTTTTTCAATAAATTTCACTATCGGCTATAGTATTCAATTGTTTCAACACATTCGCTGCCACCCCTACCTTTTTTATAAGAAGCTTTTTAATTTTTTTATTTTTATTTTAGATTGACGCACATGTGCGTGTGCGTCGGTAGTAGTGAATGCGTTAAGTGTGTTTTGTATTGTCAGTTATACAATTGACAAATACTGGGTGAAATCTTTTACATGATACAAAATCATATTTTCTGTATCTACTCATATTTACAGCTAACTTTTACTATGGGGCCATCTTTGAAAAAGTCACCACAAAATTTACATCTCCATACAAGTTGTGAAACCAGCTGTCGCTAGTTATAATCGAGTAGGTAGTCATTAATATGTAGGTATACATTTATCCATATTGATCTCTTTCATATGTGTATACATATTAATGCACTCGACTGGTGGTAGTTATATTTTTTCAGCCGAATTCGATATAAGTCTTGTCCCATAGTAAAAGTTGATCGCAATCATGAGTATATCCAGAAAATATAATTTTGTATCATGTAAAAGCTTTCACCCTGTATATAAGTAGGTAAGTAAGTAAAATACAATACAAGAAATTGTTTGTAAGCCACACAAAACAGAAAAAACAGTAGAAGCGTAATGTAAGCGCAGCGCGTGTGGCAATAGTAAGCAGCGCAAGGCTTACCTGCACAAAAGTTAACCACAGTAGGCCGTCAGTTCTCTAAGCGCGCTCACGTGAGATCGTTTTCGAATAAATCCGAAAAAGAATGTGCAAATATGCCTTTATGTGCCTTTTTGGGATGTAAAAGTAATAGCCAGAAGTCAAACCTCACCAATGAAGGTATTTCATACCACCGGAAGTTCTTAATTTGTTAATATTTTAATATTTTCTAAAATATTTCGTCTTCCGCAAGATGTTTGTACTACACTAAATAAGAAACAACTTTATATGCCAATAATAAGGTCGTTTTTTATTTGGCATGAAACTATGGAAATTTCTAGAATTTCGGAACGATTGGCTGAGTAGCGGCCAATGCGAGGAAAGGGTCCAAAAAGGTATCGATATCGATATTTTATTTCGTCGATATACCTACATTAGTTGTCTTGAGCCGATTAAGTGAAAAAAAAATTAATCATGTTCTCTATAATCTTTATTTATTTAATCGGGTTTCCGACTGTCATCGTCATCATCATCATCATCTCAACCTTTTGCTGCCAGCTGCTGAGCGTAGGCCTACGTATCATCATATTATAATATTGTGGATATTAAGGTTTCGTGGCCAAATCATATTTTCGCCATGTCCGCCCGACTGTCATCGTCATCATCATCATCTCAACCTTTTGCTGCCAGCTGCTGAGCGTAGGCCTGCATGTCATCCAATTATAATATTGTGGATATTAGGGTTTCGTTGCCAAATCATAGTTTCGCTATGTCCACCCGACTGTCATTGTCGTCATTATCATCATCACCCTAAGATTACTACCTTACCTACTGCTTAGTATAGATCCCCACATCCTCATATTATAATATTGTGAATGTTAAGATTCTATTGTCAAATTATAGTTTCGCCATGTCTGCCCGACTGTCATCGTCATCATCATCATCATCATCTCAGCCTTTTGCTGCTAGCTGCTGAGTGTAGGTCTGCTTATCATAATATTATAATATTGTAGATATTAAGGTTTCGTTGCCAAAACATAGTTTCACCATTTCCGCCCGAATGTCATCGTCATCATCATCATCTCAGCCTTACTTACTGTCAGCATGAGCATATCCTAATATTATAATATTATGGTTGTGAATTTAAAAGTGCCGTTCTCAAATTATCGTTATCATTATCTGCCCGACTGTCCATCTGTCTGTTTTTAATTATTCAAAATGTTATGAATTAATTATTTGTTATATATTATTATTATTACATTTGTTTTATTTAAAAATGCTCCGCTATCTCAAATTATGTAATATAAAAGTGCTCCTTTCAATGTCAAAGTGATTACTTACTTACTTTTAATGTCAAAGTAATCACTTTGACATTAAAAGAAGCACCATTAATTTTAGTTACACCCTGGGTAAATATGAGTTCCGTAAAAACCAAACTAGAGAACCAAAGATATAGTATAGTAGTCTTGGCTGAGACCTTGGAGGACTTAAGTACTACGCTCGTTGACCTCAGTAAAGCCTCCGAGCGAGTTGGTCTTAGGATGAACATGGATAAGACTAAAATCATGTCGAATTCCCATGTAGCACCAACTCCCGTATTAATCGGAGACTACACTCGAAGTTGTAGACGAATATATAAGGTCATAATTTATTAGATGCAGATATTTTTACAGCTGATAGTACTCGGTCTCTGGAGTATATTAAACTGTGAAACATTATAGCTTTTACGATGTTTTTTTGGAGAAAATGGAAAAACAAATTTGCTACGTAAAAACACCCTGTTAATGTGATTATTAAATGAAAACTCTTTGAACAGATTCTAGTACCTCTTTTACGTACCACTTAACTGGAACTGGCCGATAAATTAAATAGTTGCTTGTCAATGTCATGTTATTTTCCGTTAGTGTCGTTTGATGACATGACAGACAGAGTGTTATTGTGACATGTGATAATGCACATGATGATTTTTTCTTGACGAAATTATAATTAATTTTTTTGTTAGGAAAATGAAATCAAAAAAGTTATATGAAAAGATTTCTTCATTTATATTTAAAGTTAATTATTTTAATGTAAAGTATCATGTGTTAAAATATCTGCATCTAATAAATTAGGACCTTATATATACCTAGGACAAACTATCCAGTTAGGTAGGTCCAACTTCGAGAAAGAGGTCAATCGTCGAATCCGACTCGGTTGGGCAGCGTTCGGGAAGCTACGACACATATTTTCGTCCAATATTCCGCAGTGTGTGTTGCCAGTGATGACATACGGTACTGAAACGTGGCCGCTTACAATGGGCCTCATAAGAAGGCTCAAAGTCACCCAAAGGGCAATGGAGAGGGCTATGCTAGGAGTCTCTCAGCAGAACCAAAGTAACCGAAATAGCTCTCCGAATCGCTAAACTGAAGTGGCAGTGGGCGGGGCACATTGCGCGTAGAACCGATGGCCGTTGGGGCGGGAAGGTTCTTGAGTGGCGGCCACGTACCGGAAGGCGTAGCGTGGGTAGGCCCACCACAAGGTGGACTGATGACCTGGTGAAGGTCGCAGGAGTCCGCTGGATGCGGGTGGCGCAGGACCGGTCATTGTGGCAATCTTTGGGGGAGGCCTATGTTCAGCAGTGGACGTCTTTCGGCTGATATGATGATGATGATGAAAAACCAAAGCAAATCGAAGAAATGTACTTTTTCATCACACTTGCTTTGTAAGCGCCCCATTGCTTGCATGCATCGCGGGAGTATTCCCTAGGGAGTTATAGAAAAGTTGGTACGTCATTTAACAATATTTTGTCTTAAAACATTTTTTTTTGCTTAGAAGTGTGATGAAAAACATTGTATGCATCACGGTCGGTAAGCGGAATACTAAATAGAGTCATTAAAATCTAACACTCTAGTTAGAAATACCGTAATTACCTCCCTACGTAATAGCATTCCCCATAATTAGGGATAATTATATATATTTTATCGATATAATACCGACTCTTGCACAGAACTATGACGCTTGTTAGCCATAACGTGCAAAAAGCAGGCTATCTCTTTTACTCTTGGGAAATGCCACGTATGTGGGAGAGAGAACAAGGATTCGCCATCTATTGGGGAGTTGCTGAACTATTGAGTTTTAGTTATAAACAGACTTATGCTACTCGACGCTAGATAGCAACACTCTCTTTGCAAGTTAGTAGTAGCAAGCGAAACGTCGTAAGTAATAAAACTATTAGTATAATTTTGCTTTTGTCGCATTCGAAATAAAGTTTACTTTTGTATAAGATTTTATAACCAATAAGCTTTCAGATACTTCTGTGTGCATGTTTGCGCCAGTGTGAGTGTGGCGACATCGGTTCTCTCGACAATCGGGGTATAAGCCGCTTCTACGTTATTTTTTGTTCTGTGGTAAGCCATGCTGTGAAACCACAGAAATACCCGCGGGCCGTGATAACCAACTGATTGTCCAATTTATGCACCGCATTATTTGCGACCATGCGGAAATATTAGACAATTCACCTTTTTTACGCTTTTTTACTACGATTATAGTATTAAGTTCAAAAGGAGAAAATCACAATAGCGTGACTCTGCTTTATTTATCTAAAATCGGCCTAGAGCATGTCAAGCCATGCTCAGTGTAGGGTTTGGTAATTATAAAAACGGATGGGCCGATTATGTTGAAAATAGATTTGTTTTAAAGTTTTCTTTAAGCTTGATAACAATGTTTTTTTCGTAATTTTCGGACCCACGGATCAAAAGTTAGAGTGAGGGGATATTTTTTTAAATTCTGCAGCTGAAATGTGTATTTCTTTTTAATTTGTCCATTTTCATAATTTAAAATTGATGGGTAAATTTGGGTTGTTTTTACACAGAATCACGAGCTCTTTTGACCCCAACGGAGAAAAAAATTCCCATGGATTTTTTCCCTATTTTGTTAACGTTTTCCATACATATCGTATGGCAAACGAGAAAATCCGGAGAATATAAGGAAATTTTGAGATATTTTTTCCTTTTGGAATCGAAAGAGCTCATGATTCTGAGTAGAAATAAAAATAAATTCAAAATTATGATAATAATGGACCAAATAAAAATAAATGCTCAAGTATCGCTCAGAGTTAAAATTACGCCGGAAGAAGCAGTGGTTTTTAAATTATTTCATTATGTTATTGATGTATTCGTAATTTATCTGCGATCATGTATGACATGGACGTCTAACACCAGCTCAAAAATGCCCCCAAAAACAAATTGTTCAATTGTACCAAGATGGGCAGGACATAGCGCTTTTCTTAACACCGCGCATATTATTTCGGCGCAACATCTTTGACAAATGTTTGTAGAATTATAAAATATAGCCAATCAAAACGTTGTTGGACCAATCACAGCTATTTTTAAATGGCGGTTTAAGTTATATAGCTTGATATTGAAATTCATTACCGTGATGCATTGAAAAAGGGGGTGACACTAACTTGTCAACTAAAGCTCAAGACCATTTTTGAAAGACTATTTAGTATGGTGTGCGGCTTCTGTGTTTTATTTGTTCGTAGTAATTTATTATGAATTAGGCGTTGTTGCTGAGCGTCAAAACCCGCGTACACTCAATTGCAATACCTACTAGGCCACTCGGGAATCATGATAAAGTGACACTAAATATGAGTAATTTTGATATGGGTCTAGAGCTACGAACAAATAAAATTGCCTATCAAAAACGGTCCTGAATTTTAGTTGACAAGTGTCACCTCCTCTTCAATGCATCACGGCAAAGGATTTCAAAATCAACCTATAAAAACTGAAACCGCCACTTAAAAATAGTTGTGATTGGTCCATCAAAGTTTTGATTGGCTATATTCTATAAACATTTGTCAAAGATGTTGCGCCGAAATATGCGCGGTGTTAAGAAATGCGCTATGTCCAGCCCATCTTGGTAGGTACAATTAATTGAACAATTTGTTTTTGGGGGCATTTTTGAGCTGGCGTTAGACGTCCATGTTATATATGGTCGCAGCCGTCGCAGGTCTAGAGCTTCTAGAGTAGCCTGGGGATCTAATTTTATTAGGCTGCACCTACAACAGGCGCCCTCTTTGAACGATGAAGTAAACTAAGCGAACTTCTATTGATACTTACAAAACTAAAGCATGCTTTACTTAAAAGAAATCTCGTGCCTGTATCACAGATGGCGCAGCGGAGTCTAACTTTCACCTTCACACGTAAGATGATGGATACTGATAATTTCACTACAGTTCGCATACTCTTTAGCTCATGGTATGGACAACAGATGGCAGATGAAACACATTAGTTGGTCATTTAAATATCATAAGATGATCTTCTTACTCAAATCGACCTAGTCCGACGGTAAGCTCAAGGCAAATTGCTGTTTTTCACGTGTATGGTACCTAATAGTGGTATTGGGCCAGCGTTGGGACCTCGCCAAATAGGCACGTTAGATGTCGAGTTGCAGAAAATGGCCAGAATACAATAAAATACAAAAAAAACCCGACAAGTGCCAGTCGGACTCACCCACTGAGGGTTACAACCAATTGGTAGGTTCATCTACTGACATTGTTCTATGTAGCTGTAGCTACATGTAATCGCTCATATTTTACATAGCAATAGAGTATATCGCAAAAATCAAAGCATATGAGTGGATATTTACGGCAAAAAAAATGCGACACTCAATCCCTGAACTTTAACGAAGTTTCAAGTCTGCAGCTTGAAATAGTTATTTGTTATACAAGGGTGCAAAGTTGTATTTTACCCGCGAGTATGAAATTGAAACACGAGCAAGCGAAAGGATTCTATAGTTGAACCACGAGCGAAGCGAGCGGTTCTAAAATAGAATCCTGAGCAGCGAGTGTTTTAACATACGAGAAGTAAAATACATTTGCACCCGTGTGTAACACAAAACTTTTCCCCTCACTATAGCGAGGAAACTCAAAAAAGGTAATTATTTGTTCACATTACAATCATCATCGGGTTAGTGATAATAATTTTCCAAATGCATCATGTATTTAATGCAAGATTTTGTCGCAGTAAACTTACCACGAAAAAGTAAACGCAGCACGATTTTAACACATTCCTGTAGTTGCACACCAACGCCAATGCATTATTAAATCATTCTCATTCATTATTTTTACAAAATTATAACAGAACACCCTGAAAGTTGTTTAGTTTACTATTTTTATGCGTCTTCGAGTCGGTAAATAAAGATTATAACCTATAATATTCTTTGACAATGTTGACGTTGACATTTTCTGCGTTTTGTGATTGCATCTAGTCATCTTATCATCATTCACTAAAACAATTGTTACTTATGGAATTTTAGGATTTATATGTTAAAATCATCATATTATATAAAGGTTTGTATTTTACACTAAAAATTCTCAAACAAATTATTTAATTATCATTAATATGGAACAATTTCCATGAGCATTTTACGTTTTGTTATTCCAAAACCAAGATCTTTACTTTGCCACACAAGTGAATAATATGCGTTTTTACACGTTCGTATTAAAGGATAAACGAGCACTTTACGAGCTAGTGAGGGGAAAAACTATTTACACCTCATACGAAATTTCAACCGCTTTTTTTATCCATTCAGAAATTAATTTCGTAAAACAGTAAAACACTTTTCTTGTGTACTATCAAAGAGTCTTGATAAGAACAAAATATGAAGTCTGCAACCTGAAAAAATATTAATACCTCATATAAACTTTCAACCCCTTTTTTATCTTTTAGGGTTTTGAAAAACGCTAAATACACTTTTCTTGTTTAATATCGAAGAGTGTACAAACGAAGTTTCAAGAAATTATTCAATATTTATACAAACTTTTAACCCTTTTTTATCCCCTTTATTTATAAGGTAGTTATGAAATTCCATTACATATAAAGTTCAATCATCAAACCAGCCAATTTATACTTCCGGATCCCTTTGACGTAATATCAACATTTCATTACAAATTTGAGAAAAAATCAAATCCGTGTATCAACCGCACGCTTGAGGTCGATAATGACTAATTGCATTTATTAATATTTCATAATTATGTATTATCCGGAATGGCAAATAAAAGATACCTAGGTATATTATAACGCTACCACGATAAGCACGCTGTCTTTCTCATGTCAATCACAGCTCTCTCAGATTATTTATTTTTTACCTTATCATAATGGAGAAGGGCGATCAGGCAATTAATCTTAAATCTCAATTACGTTACAAATCATCTAAACTACGTCTCATAGGCTTGATACACAATGGATAGGATTTGTAGCCTGTTTCTTTACAAAACAAGTAAATTTACTTAAATTTTGTAAATTTTATTATTGGTTTATTTGGATGACGAAACAGGGGACATCGAAAAACCCTGTTTTCGCCAATTTTGCGTAGATACTATCAGGGGAAGCTGCAGCCGCCCTTTTCTTAGGTCTATAGGAGCTGAAGGCCGTGTAAAGCGACAGCTTTAGTTTCAAATACTTATTTTTCTGCCCTCCGGCCAGCAAACAGCACTTTGCCGGCCACTGCGCTAAACTAAGTTGCTGCCTGCCAGCTCCGTTGAGCAGCAGTATACACACCTCGGCCGTTAAATGGGAGAGCCTCGGATCGCATACTTGTTGATATTAAGTACACGTCATCCGAGACATTTTCCACTTAAACGGTCTTGGCATGTAATCTACTATTTCCAAAAGCTTATGGAAGATTCCATTGCTCAAAGCAGTTATGTACTCTAAAGGTATTAAACCTTTACAGTCTATTTCACATGACGAAGAGGGCTGGCATGATATTGAATTCAACTTTACAATGCTTGCCGTCTCTGTCACGTGGAAGAATCGAGAATCTAGATGCACTTCAAAGGAGATAGTCTTCATGAAAAGGTCTATATTGTTGTTGTTGTATTCTGGCCATTTTTTTTCGCAACTCGATGTGCCTATTTTACGTGATCCCAACGCTGGCCTAGTACTTGTTGGGAACTTCACATCATCATCATCATCATCATCAGCCAATTGACGTCCACTGCTGGACATAGGCCTCCCCCAGAGAGTTCCACAAAGATCGGTCGTGAGCTGTCCGCATCCATTGGACACCCGCAACCTTTACCAGGTCGTCGCTCCATCTTGTGGGGGGCCTTCCCACGCTGCGCCGTCCAGTGCGTGGTCGCCACTCGAGAACACGCCGACCCCACCGGTCATCGGTCCTCCGGGCAATATGGCCAGCCCACTGCCACTTTAACCTGGCGATTCTTCGGGCTATGTCAGTCACTTTTGTTCTTCTGCGGATCTCGTCATTCCTGATGCGATCTCGCAGAGAAACCCCGAGCATTGCCCTCTCCATCGCTCGTTGAGTGACTCTGAGCCTCCTAATGAGTCCCATAGTAAACGACCACGTTTCAGATCCGTAAGTAATCACTGGCAACACACACTGGTCGAAGACTTTCGACTTGAGACACTGCGGTATATTGGACGAGAAGATATTGCGTAGTCTCCCGAACGCCGCCAACCAAGTCTGATTCGACGATTGATCTCCTTCTCGAAGTTGGACTTACCCAGCTGGACTGTTTGTCCCAGGTATACATATTCGTCTACAACTTCGAGTGTAGAGTTTCTAACTTTCACTGGAGTTGGTATCACATGGACGTTCGACATGATCTTCGTTTTGTCCATGTTCATCTTAAGACCAACATCTTCAGAGACTCTACTGAGATCATCGAGCATAGTACTTAAGTCCTCCATGGTCTCAGCCATGACTACTATATCGTCGGCAAACCGAAGGTGAGTGATGTACTCGCCATTGATGTTAATGCCGTATCCACTCCAGT
>JALPQI010008146.1:0-37768 GCA_025490895.1 Thaumatotibia leucotreta
TCCGCAGACCACGAACCCTGTAAAGTGTTCGAAACGTCGGAATTAAGTTAAAATTAGTTAATATACGCGAGTTTATCAGTTTTCATAGTTTTATTTCATGTGTAATCCTCGCGGTAACCGAAGAAAATATTAATAACATTTCTTTTCTTTGGCATATGACATCTAATATTTATGACTATAATTACAATTATGTGCTTATGGTTATGTGTCGTGGCTGACCATCTATTTAATATTAGTTATTTGTTACAGATTTGTATCCCGCTACCGCCTAGTGGTGTCCAACTTGCCCCCGAACACGGACGACAATCGCCTTCGCCGCATCTGTAGCAGCGCGGGGTCGGTTGTGACAGAGTGTCGCGTCATGAGGGACCTTAGGGCGCCGGTGGGCCGCGATGGGAAGCACCCGTAAGTCACACACTTGTGTTATACCCTGGTGGTCCAATCTGCCCCCCAACACAGATGACAATCGCCTTCGCCGCATCTGTAGCAGCGCGGGGTCGGTTGTGACAGAGTGTCGCGTCATGAGGGACCTTAGGGCGCCGGTGGGCCGCGATGGGAAGCACCCGTAAGTCACACACTTGTTATACCCTGGTGGTCCAATCTGCCCCCCAACACAGATGATAATCGCCTTCGCCGCATCTGTAGCGGCGCGGGGTCGGTTGTGACAGAGTGTCGCGTCATGAGAGACCTTAGGGCACCGGTGGGCCGCGATGGGAAGCACCCGTAAGTCCCACACTTGTGTTATACCCTGGTGGTCCAATCTGCCCCCCAACACAGACGATAATCGCCTCCGCCGCATCTGTAGCAGCGCGGGGTCGGTTGTGACAGAGTGTCGCGTCATGAGGGACCTTAGGGCGCCGGTGGGCCGCGATGGGAAGCATCCGTAAGTCACACACTTGTGTTATACCCTGGTGGTCCAATCTACCCCCCAACACAGACGATAATCGCATCTGTAGCATTGCGGGGTCGGTTGTAACAGAGTGTCGCGTCATGAGGGACCTTAGGGCGCCGGTGGGCCGCGATGGGAAGCACCCGTGAGTCACACACTTGTGTTATACCCTGGTGGTCCAATCTGCCCCCCAACACAGACGATAATAGCCTTAACCGCATCTGTAGCAGCGCGGGGTCGGTTGTGACAGAGTGTCGCGTCATGAGAGACCTTAGGGCGCCGGTGGGCCGCGATGGGAAGCACCCGTAAGTCACACACTTGTGTTATACCCTGGTGGTCCAACCTGCCCCCCAACTCCAACTTTAGGTTGGAGAAGTCCATACTATTAACAAATAAATCTCTTGCATCATTTACTATTCCTGGCCGTGGCCGTGGCTGGACATTGGCCGTGTGGTGACGGCAGTAAGAATACATTTGTCACCACCCCATCTCCTCCTGCGGGTGTGGTAAGAGTCGACTAAGGGATTGAAGTGTCACTGACCATTATTTGATAAAAGATGATGGGCAGCAGCGTCATCATAGTGGACACATTACTGCGATCGCCAATCCGCTTGCCCAGCGTGGCGATTATGGGCATTTACCTCCTAATGCGTCTATACGCATAATTAATAGGAGAGGCCTACGTCCAGCAGTGGACTATCATAGGCTGATGATGATGATGATGATGATGATTTGTCCGCAATCACTGTCAGTGGGCAGGGTGCCCAGAAGGCTGGCCGTGGCCGGATTCCCGCACTGAATGCTTATTCTTTGTGCAAAATATTGACGACCCCTCGGGTCGCTATGAATTTGACTTTACTATTTTACTATTTCATTGCAAGTTTGAGAAAAGCACTATTCGTGCTTCGATTTATGCGCGTAATGACTCTAAGGAAATATTATTATGTATAAAAATTTACTACTTTTATAATTTCATCCCAATATAATTTTGACATATATAAAAATGTCCACACTCATGTTAGTCATGTTAGATGGATTATAAAAATGTTGTTGTATAAAAATGACGCAAACTGTCTTCTTTCCTGTGTTCTTTGAATGTAGTAATTTTTATACAATCATGTCGTCATAACTTATTTTTTGGCTTTTTTAAACGTTTTGAAGAATTGGCTTTTTAATACACAGGCGTATTTTTATACGTCGTCATATTTCATCATCATCAGCCTATGATAGTCCACTGCTGGACGTCGGCCTCTCCTATTAACTATGCGTATAAACGCATTAGAAGGAAAATACCCATAATCGCCACGCTGGGCAAGCGGATTGGCGATCGCAGTAATGTGTCCACTATGATGACGCTGCTGCCCATCATCAATCTTAGTCATATTTACTTATAGTCAATTGACTTGACACGTAAATCCTTGCTTCGCCTGGGAACCAAACTTGGCAGGCTTTGTATCTCTTAACTGCTGTTATGTACTATAATCGTCGTGTTTCGGCAGTTCCGAGGCAATCTGCCAAATCATACGCCAGATCGGACGACGCAACGGGGCCACGTCGTTACGTCGCCTAAATCAAGCTAGTTTTAAGTTATTTTGACGTGACAACGTCTTATAAATTGGTTTGCCGGGTGACACTTCAAGAAACTGCGTTACGCTCCGCTCACGTTATGCGCTCACAATGAGAGCGAGTGAGAGGCACGCGTCCCTTCCACTCGGGCATGGTTAGCCCGCCTAAGAGCGAGAGAGACAGACATACCTCCTACTATACGAATGAATATTCACATTAAAATTATTTTACCACTCAAAGTCGTTGTCACGTAAAACTTTCGCCCGTATACCGACTTTTTATTTGATGTGTAATTTTTTAGTTCGCAGTGACTTGGTTTTTACTGTAATGCTGTGAAACTTATTGGAATAAAAATAAATAATCGGTTGTTTGTTGACAGGTCGAAGGGGTACGGTTTCGTGATGTTCACGCGACACGAGGATGCGCTAGCATGTCTCCGAAGACTCAACAACAATCCTGACATCTTCGATAAGAACAACGTTAGTACCACGTATATGTCTTTATCTTTATGAAAACGTCCCACTTCGCTATCAATAAGGACAGAATTTACTTGTACATCATGATCAGCCAATGAGGGTTTTTGATACTTTTTCTGCCGCTATGGGGAGGTGAGATGGCAGCACTGAGCGGGAGTTTTTTTTTATACTACGTCGGTGGCAAACAAGCATACGGCCCGCCTGATGGAAAGCAGTCACCGTAGCCTATGGGCGCCTGCAAACCCAAGGGTGTCACATGCGCGTTGCCGACCCAATAAGAACTTGTACACTCCTCTTTTGAAGAACCCCATACTGTAGTCCAACGGGAAAACCTCGGCAGGGAGCTCATTCCACAGACGAACCGTCCGCGGGAGGAAGTTATCAAAATAAATTTGCGCATTTAATTTTCTATATATTTATACGTTTTATTTATTCTGAAAACCATTACTTTAGGAATATTGTTTTCTAAAATAAATAAAAAAAAATAATTTCAAGTCAATTCGCATGAAATTAACAAAGTTATAGTAATTATTTTTAATACCAGTTACTTTGCGCGCCTGTTTTATAGCTCAGTCTTCAGTTCGACGACCGTTTATAGTCGTAATCCATTACAAAATCAATACTCTTCCAAATAAAATAGAATTTCAACATTCTAGTCCCAGGTGCCTATGAATAGTATGAATCTGACAGCTGTGTGGACCAGACGCCTACTCTAGCAACGCCTGGTGGCAGAAAAAATTTCGAAAACCCTCATTGACGTCCACTGCTGGACATATGCCTCCCCCAGAGAATTCCACAATCCTTATGGCAAGCGACAAAGTGGGGCGTTTTTACTAGTAACATAATGTTTATCTGCAATAATAAATAATCACGTCAAATAGCAAAAGGAAACATACTAGCGCCATCTCTCGTCACGAGTAAGATTAACTCATGTTCTTGACACTAGATGGCGCTGTACAACATTTGGTCGTGTGGTGTACTAGCGATATCTCTTAGCTTAGTGTGATTCAGACACCGAATTTTTATAGGGACTTCTTATTTACCGATAAAGAGTATAAAATAAAATATAATTATAATATAATGATTAATTATGTGGCGTTAGTGAAAGAGGCTTGTGAAAAAGGGAATAATTTTAATAGTACAGGCCAAGATAGCCGGCGGGTTATAATACTTATACTTATAACACTATTCACTAGGGGCACAGCATTTAAAATTTAATTATAAGTAATACTCTTTACAACTATAAACAATATTCGTAGTATTTGCCTTGATTCGAATGGTAGGTACAAAAATGTCCAAATCAAAAAAGAAGCTTGAGTGTCATTTAAAAAAAATTGGCCTAAATGACTGCCCAACCAATATGATCAGAACTATTTGATTACATTTGACTATTTTAGACGTATTAGACAGTGACAGTATGCTTTTTAGGTCCACATTTTGTCTCATTATTTGACATATGATTAAACTTAATTTTTTTTTTTCAGAGACCAATAGTATCGTTCTCCATAGAGGATCGCACCGCCCTTAACGCCAGGAAAAAGAGACTTGAAAAATCCATCGCGAACAATCCTCAAGCCAAAAAGGACGACAACAATAGAAAAAACAGGAAACGGAAACATCCCACACAGCCAGACGAGAGCTACATGAAGAAAGGACGGTTCGAGAAACCAGACCAAGACACGAAACAAAATGGCGGCGGAAAATGGGGTCGACAAAATAACCAAAATGAACCAGGAAAGTTCGTTAAAAAACCACAAGAAGAAAACGAATTTTCAGGATTAACCGCCAAAGAAGGATCGCAGCATAAAATGAGAAGTTTCCATAAACTAAAGAGCCAAGCTGACGTTCATAGACAACAGGTTAAGATGGAAAAGAAAAAGGGCGGGAAGTCGTGGAAATTAAAGATGGCGGCTAGAGAGCGCGTCAAACAACCGAAGCAGAAGATTAATAAGAATCCGAGTAAAAAGAGGAGGCGGCCGAATAAGAACGCTAAGAATATTAGATAAGGATGTTAATAAATGGATGTTAAATATAATGTTTTATTTTATTTTATTAACACCCATTTTGTGTAGAGGGGTGAATCAACTTTTTTCTGTCTATTATTGCCATGGTTACGGTCGCCTGAGTAACGCTGGTTTTATGCAAATTTATGTAAACATGCATATAGTCCATGTTTGTAGATGACCCATCGAGGAAAGGGTTTTATTAACACAAGAAAAATGCATGTTTGCATAGTTTAAGTATCATAATTATGCATTAAAACCAGCGTGACTCAGGGGACCGTGACCATGGTAATAACAGACAGAAAAAAAGTTGATTCACCCAGTGGCTACGAGTATAGTAATTTTATTTCTCGAGTAATGTGTAACGAATTTTTATCGATACTGAGTGGGTCTTTAAATGGATCGCCGCTATTTTTGTTACCTCCTATCTTAACTATCACTTTACATTGGTGAGAACAGTGGTTTTCATGAAATCATCAGCGCTTTGCTGACGTGGTAGAAACGATGTTTAGAAGATAACCAAAGTGACAACCTAATTGTCAAAATGACTCCATTCATTGTTTTTATTATGCTGTGTCCATTAAACCTACATCAAATGAAGGGTGCACGGAAAGAACATGTCTAGTCAATTCAAATTACAGAAGGAAAAACCACCTTACTTTTAACAGAATAAGGTGTGAATTTGCCCTGATTTTTTTTGGACATGTTTTTTCCGTGGAACCTTTAAATAACAGAAATCCAGTGCCCTATTGTGCTGCAGACAAGTTAGATTTAACGATAAAGCTTGCATTCAAAATTTAAAATGCTAAATAAAATGAAAAAGTAATCCATTTTAAATTCCTTTATTTATCAAATACTTCTAATCAGCACATTACAGTACGGTCTACATACTAATCATATAAAGGTAAATATAAAACATCTTACACTAAAAACACTCCTTAACAAAATGATTCAACATGATATAAAAATCCTGATCCGGGTAAATTGATAAAAACCAAAAATTCAGTCTAAATCCCAGAAACGTTAAGACAACTTATCACATTTTACTAAGATTGCCGATTAGAGAATATAGTTTTTAAATACTTTAATTCACACTTGTACTTTGTAATGTGAGTTTTGTGATCTGTTCCACATTTAAAACTTACAATTAGTAAAAAGTTCTTAAATAGGATCCAGATTTTTCGATTCATTATACCTACCTTAGTTAGAAGAACCAGTATTCGACGTGGTGACTCAACGTTAAATTTGAACAAGTCATATTTTTCGATATTCCAATTTAAATCTTTTCTTTTGACGAGTACTGGTAGTACTTTTACCTAACTTATGATATGAACAAAAGACCCAATATTAAATATAGTACTTAAAAGGAGTATATTTTAATTTAAGAGTGCAGTGAATCACATTGATGAGCAGTTACCGTTTATCCTATTTTGTTACCAACCTTTTAAATGATACAATACACTATTATTGTTTGTTTTTAATTAAGATTTTGTTAATTATGTTAGACAAAGATAAGTATTGATAATCATAATTGGACGTAGTTATGCAAAAGGGAACCAACCCACAAGAATATTTCATTGTAATTAACACCATAAATCAAAATAAACAAGTCAATCTTTATAATAAAAATCTTTGAAATGACAAATTCATGTGGGTTGGTTCCTTTTTGCATAACTACGTCCAATTATGGAAATTTGGTTACAAAATAGGATAGTTGAATAGCTCAATAATTATTGATTTTAAATGTGTACAAACTTACTGATACAGAGTTGAGAAGAAATTAATCTGATAACTACCATCAATTACATTTTTATGTGGAATTTTGATTACAAATACCACATACATTGTAATGAGTATGCTTAGCACATCACTGGTGTGTCAATATGTCGCCGCGAGATAGATTTTCCATCTTTTACTAACTATGAATAAAAGAGGGATGGATAGTCTATCTCGCGGCGACATATTGTCGCACTAATCCTGTGCTAAGCCAGGAGTAATCAGGTATTTTCCACCCAAGCTGTAATGTAAAAAAATGCAGTCATTTCAAACAGATGATCGAAATATTTGCCTAGTATTTATTTCTCCTAATTATTAGTGATTAACTTTTCAGTACAAAAATTGCGAGTAGAAATATGTGCAAGTAATAATTGCGACAGATGGCGTGCCGTAACACAAGTGTTTAATAATAAGTCTTATACTAAGGCACTATCTATTTATATTTCTATAACTTTCCTTACTAGTCCGCAGTTGTTCAACCTTTGCATGCGTTAGTCCCCTATAAAGTTTGGGGACCATTGCTGACGTTGCCAACTAAACCTGAATAAATTCGTATAATCGAACGAGCCTACTTTTATACTTACATAACTCATGATCAGAACTATGGGTGCATTACTAAAAAAACTTGTCAAATGGACGTAAATATATACACGTCGACATATCTACATATCGTAAGTTAGGGATTCTACTAATATACAATTAAACTGAACATTAATTTTCCAATAATATTCGTATTTTTCAGGGCTGTAAGTGTTCCTAATTTCTATATATACTTTAAAATTTTGGTTAACCCTTAATTTGGCAATGTATGTCACAACGAACATAGTCTTCGACCCACTTTTTGTATTTTTTTTAAGACAGAATTTTCTGTTTTACACAATGGCGATTTTTAATTTGCGAATTTAAGGGTTAAAGTTTTGCAGCCATAGTTAGGATTTATGACAATGAAACTTTGAATATACACCGTAGGATTAAAAATAGGATATCGTAAAACTTAATCAAACATTTCTTATTGCACTAACGTTTAAACCACAATGTGCATTTTTACCCCCTTATTCATAAACGTTTGTTAACTTAACAAGTCGCTAAGTATTGTTTGTCCCTTTCAGTCTTATCAATGTGTCTGTAAGATCAAAAGGGATGAACTATACTTAGTAACTTGTTAAGTTAGGAGAAGTTTATGAATAAGGGGGTTATTTATTAGTTAGAAATAGCATTTATTTTCGAACATGTTAGCCTAATATCGCATTTTTTAATCGAAAACACTAAAATATAGTTTTAGTAACAAAACTTTAAGATAGCCAATTTAGAATTCAGATGGAAAAGATATTCCAATACGTTAATGTTAAGAAAAACTACAGTTAGCGAACTTGTTCGTTCATTATAAACAGTTTCGATTATTAAAAACTACATTTTTGAGTATTATTCAAAAACTTTCTACAAAATGTTTTATAAACTACGTGAGTTGCCGTTTTTATTATTTTCTTACTAACTTTTTTTTGTTGTTCTATTTTAAATTAAGAATAGATTGCATATTTACCTAATTCCAAAATAAATGACAAAATTACTACAAAAAAATTGGTAACAAAATAAGAAAGATAAACGGCTTATTAATTTCGTAAAAACTTTTTGAAAATGCTCATTCATACATAGTTCATATTGAATCGATTGCCAATATACAGTTTTCAATTTAGAGATCACTAAGATAGGTCAAAACGTGTAAAGTTTATAATTTTAATTGACTGCGGGTATTTCCGCTTTTAATATGCGGCCTCTAGACGATGTACAGTCGACGAAACAGTACCCATACGCATATTTACGTAGGAGTTTCCAAGCATAAGGATATTTTCTCTGTATGTAAGACTATACACGCTATATTGTCCATAAATAGTAGTTTTTCTATTTCAGCATTACATGTTTATTATTATCACATCACTTATGAGAAAAATTAAAGATCATTTAATATTTATGCATAAAATCGATTCAGAAGAAATCTTTTGCGAATAGTTCTCACCAATTCTAATATGGGTTTCTTCTTCCCTGCTAGATGGTAAAAGCGGTACTTTTCTGTTCAAGGACTTTCTATTGCCAGCCTAAAAAATAGCAATGATATACGAAAATAAATAGCACCTAGATAATCGATGTAGATTTCTTCAGAATCTATTATGGATACAAATATTAAATATTTCTTTTATTGTTCTCATAAATGGTCTGAAAAGCAGCATGTGTCACACCACACGGTATTATAATTACTTATGTTGGGCGTTAACGCTTGAATCCCTCATTACGCTCAGGATTCCACTTTAGGATCCAACACGTGGAATCCATCGCTTCATTCGATCATTTTGATCCCTTGTGACATCTACTCTCAAGAACATCTTCTGCAGGTCTTGCCAAGATGCTATACTATAAGGTCTATAAGTAATAAATGTATGAGAATGACAGATTAGTACAAAAAGTCACGTGACCATTTATATCCTCGTAAGTCTCGTTGAACATAGGCCTCCCCATGTACCGGTTAGTTATGCATGATGATCCATCGTGTCCCGGCGACCTTCATAAGGTCTGTCCATCTTGTGGGTGGACGTCCTACGCTGCGTTTGCCTAGCCGTGGTCTCCATTCGAGCACTTTTCGACCACATCGACCATCTGGACGTCTTATGGCTGAGATGATGATGATGATGAAGACCCGTTACTTTTCCTATTTTCAATTTGAACCTTGTTCTATAGAAATTGGTAAGAATTCCATTTGTATCGAAAAGCAATGAAACGAAAGAAATTCTATTTTAATTGGTTCATGAAAGATTCAAATTGGATTACGTATTAAAAGGCTATAAAATTTTACGGTCACGTGACTTATCGCTTATCGTCAGAGATCGGATGGATTTGCGACATTCTTAGTGACTTACGTCATTTTGATGTCAAAGTCAAGTCAAAGTCAAACTATTCTTTATTCAAGTAAGCTTATTAATAAGCACTTTCGAATCGTCTGACATTATCAAGAGAGAGAGAAAAAAATCTACTACATGTAGACTACATGATGACATTTAGTATGAGATGTCGCACAAAAATTCGATCTCTGCTTATCGTATACGATTGCAAAATGGAATCTCGGATATGCCTTCAGGACTATTGAACAGTAATGCTGAAACAGAGACCCTCGGACCTGTGCCGCTAATGGTCAAGTTATAACCTCATCTTCATCTTGTCCGGCTGCGAGACGAGCCCGTACGTGTCGAGGTGGTTGTAGAGCGCGGCCAAGTACTCCTTGCGGTGGTGCGAGTAGTGCTGCACGTGTGGGGACGATTCCCAGCACTTCCAGGTGCACTGAGGGACAACAAGAATAGTTGGAATCAAAACAGTTGACATACAAGGTGCCCATGAGGCAGAGTTGGGCAAAAATTATCATTTATTATTACAAATAACCGGATCGATAACTAAATCATCTTTCATTTAAATAACTAAATAATTGTTATTTTGAATTTATCTAGATGAATCAACGTTTATCTAAATAATTTATTTGACGTTTGAAATAAAAGATGAATTCTCTTTACTTAGTTTACTTTAATGAGCAATGTCATAGTGACGGTTTGACCTGACGTTTTATCTGAGCTTACTTCAAGAACAAACGAGGCCCGTTATCTTCATCTAGATAATTTATCTAAATAAAAGAGTTGACAACTAAAATATTTGCAATTGAATTATCTTCAAATAAATTTATTTGAGATGATTTTATTTAAAATAATATCTAGATAACTAATTATCTAGATAATACCCAACTCTGCCATAGTACGTTTCCTAACTAGTGCGGGAAAACTTTTTTTCGAGGAGGGTGAAAGTTGGTGAGTGAAACGAGGGCGACTATCACCCGAGTTAAAAAAAGTGTTTGCACGTCTAAGGGACGATTTTTTTTCATAACAAGTGCGTCAAAAAGAGAAATTACCGCGCGCAAAGTTCGTTTTTGCGCACTAGTTAGGAAAAAATTCTAACAGCATATTCCTGATTTAAACTTTCACGATTATCACTCATATTTTACAGACAAACGGGTCTTGTCTGCCTGCGACCACGGGTGTAACGTCATGCCCGAAACGTCAGGATATAATTAAACGTAAGTTTACGCGATTAAGACCCGTTTGTCTGTAAAATATGAGCATATTCCTGAGCCTAAAAGAAGCAAAAAATGTCAAATGGGTTTTGGTCAAATCTGTAAAAAAATTTTTTTACAGATTTTTTTTGATGTTTTGAATGCCGAATACAAAAAAAAGGATTTTAGTAAAGAAACTATAGAAAAAAATGCCCTTTTTGAGTTTTTTTTTTACATTTGCTAGGTAATTAAAGATTTTTTTGTTCATTTGATGTCTGTCAATTAAGTGTGACAAGACTAAGACAACATGGTGATAAAATCGTTTCCTAAAATGCGTTTATCATAGCGTAACGGTCTAAAACGGTTTTAAGAAAAAATCTAATTTTCTCTCAAAATATACAGAATCCAGAAAACTTCATATGAAATTTTTAACTTCAAATTTGGTCAGAAATCTGCTGTTGAATTTTTTCCCGTTCCTCATGGGCACGTAGTAAACAGAATCGCCAAAAATATTATGGCGTTCTGCCACTGTCGGTCACGTGACATGGGTCTTATTATCAACACCAGAAAGTTCAAAATACGTTTGTGGTACGTCACCTCAGTTGCAGAGGGATAGATAAAGTCAAAATAAATCTAATTTAAATCAAACTTTCCTTAACCGAAAATGGCCAGGTCGACTGATCACTCGAACTAAGCAGAATTGCGAATCCATGCAGGCCGATTAGTCGATCTAACTGGGATTCAAAATACCAAATAGACCGATTACTCGAACGAAGTGGAATTCCGGTTCCTTAGGTATAGTCCGATAGACAGGCGAATGGGAAAAATAAATCCACGTCGTCGACTAGTCGGACACAGGGTAAAAGTGTCCAGTACCCACCGTAGTCCCCATGCGCTACCGAAGTATGAAGTTCAAGAAAGGCAAAATGATTAGTCTTTTTTTTTATTACTTCGGTAGCGACCCCTAATTTTTGTTTATAATAATTGAAAAAAAAAAACAAATATGGTTTACTTATCAAATAACAAAATGAGAGGGTGCCCCATAGAAAATTACAATCGGGAGAGCAAAGAGCTCCTTTACTGGTTCGAACACCCTACAAAATTGCAAAAATAAGAAGCACCCTAGCAGCCAGCTGTCGTGGACGGCGCGGTTGCTGTTTTCGGCGCCGACCGGGTCCGAGCGGGACAGTGTCCAGCAGTGTTATTCACTAAGGAAACCGCCTTGCTGTCAGCGCTGTGCCAGCGCTGCGGCAGCGTCGAGCCTAATAATGGTATTCACTGCCGTCCACAAACTAAAAAGCCGCTAAATGCGGGAGTACTGTTTTGAGTTATGAGCGAAAAACGCAAAGTAAAAGTCTTAAAACTGTGTATTTAGCTGCTAACGGCTGTGATGTATCTCAGCTGTTTATAAAGATATATCCTTGAAACCTGGATAGGTCGATAGAGAATTTTGCGCTGTATCGCGCTGTTATATTAACTCCAAAACGTCGTAAGAACCTTTAACGGCCTTTTAGTTTGTGGACGGCAGTACTTTAAACGACACTAGTGCTCGGCGACGAATGCGGCGTGAGCTGGAACTGCACTGCGTCGAGAGTTTGACGTTTAATGTACGAACTTCGTATTCTCTAACGAAAAACAGCGACGAACTCGCCCACAACCTCGCCCACAGCCTCGATTCCTAATGTCAAATAAAACAGCTAGGATTTTTGACAAGGCTGTCTCGACGTCGAGCTCATTGACGAACGCAGCGTCGAATGTGTGAATTATTATTATTTATCGTATGGCATAAGTACATTGTTATCTACTTAAATTTTTAAATTACTTAATTTGAGATAAGCAACAGCATCCGTCGATAGAGTTTTGAAGTCCGCCGTACTTCCGCTAAATTTGGTGATTGGGCACTCAAATATTATGTGATGTATTGTTTGATCTGGGCAGCCACACGGGCACTCTGCTGACTCGGACCAACCCCATCTGCACCAGAGGCAGTGCCGGATTTACCAGTAGGCCAAGTAGGCCATGGCCTAGAGCGGCAGAATTTAGGGGCGGCAGATTTGACGGCAAAAAAATTTTTTTTAGGGTAGATACAACAATTTGGCAGATTTTACGGCGGCAGATAAGAAGCGAATTTTTTAAACTTCGGCCGTGGCGGCAGAATTATACAGGGTGGAAGGGAAAGACCGAGTCTACCAACCATTACGATGAACTTTCAGTAACATAGTACCATACCAACATCTTAATATCCATAAAAAACATACAACGTGAGTGATTAGTAGAGTTCAATATCATGGAAGTCAATTTTAACCAACATACTCGTTCTGTGGTATCAGTCAGTGGTAGATTAGAGTTTATTTGAAGAGACTGCGAGTGCATTGTATGAAAATTAATAACAATATGCGACTCTACCCTTACCACACAACTAAAAATCAGTCTGAGCATAATTAAACCATTTAATAAATTGAGTTGTTAAATGTTGTGTGTAGGGATAGTGACAATCAATCTTCCCCACCCACCGAGAACTTAAAGAATTCACCTCTAAGTTCACTCCGAATTTCTACATCACCCAATATATTAGTAACCATGCCTTCCACAAACAATACCTCCACCGATTCAATATCACGGCAAATGATCATTGCCCGTGCGACAACACTCTACACATCAAGCAAACATTCGCCCACCTCCTGACCGAATGTCCCAAATTCGCCCGACAACGTCTTGACCATAACATCATATGCCAAAACTTCCGTGTGGACCCTGGAAACATTCTTGAATGTTCTTCCAGAGAGTCTACCGCCGAAAGCTTCCTTAACCTGCTTAAATACATAATCAATAACCTAAAATCGTTTAATTCCACGTAAATACTCAATTCATTATCTTCTCTCTAAATGTCTTTTACAGTATTACAAACTAAACATTAGTCACTAAGACCTAACTCATGGCTGAGCACAACGTGTAAACCGATAGCACCGCGTGCTCAAATGCTTATCGCCAATCTGTACGAATGGGGTAAATACACTCCATTCACTCCCAAAAAAAAAAAACCCTAGCCTAGAAGTGAATAATCAAGACCAAGTGCGGGTAGTTCGAAAAACCCGCGCAGCTCGAAGGTGTTGATACATTTTCTCACCAGTCTGCTCGAAACGTCAGAATAAAAATACAGGCTGTAAGTCTAATACGGGCGAAGCTCTTAACGGATGTTAGTTTACGACATAATAAGTACATTCAAATAGCTTTTACTTAAAATTTGAACAACGAAATTTTCCATACAAAATAATTCGGCGCGCAATGTAGAGCAACATACGTGAGTTAAACACTCGTTGACAGCTAATTTCAAAAGCAGATGACATAACTGCCATATCAACAATAACAAATGATCGTACCTATATTGCTGCTCCGATAATATTTAAAAAAATTCTGTGGGGTCATAATTAAGAGTAATTAAAAAAAAAATTGTAATCCATGATTACACTAATTAATCCCATGCCTGGTTTAATTGATCGCCAGTATTCGATTTACACACTGTATATATAAGTTTACGCGATTAAGACCCGTTTGTCATTAAAATATGAAATCAATCAATATTACAATAAAACCACAAGTCAATATTATTTGGGTTTAAAGTTATCTGATAATTATTAACAACTATAGAAAACAACCTTTAGTTCCATATTGTAGCCTGGTTTGGTAGCCGTTTAATATTTTCCAAACTTTAATGTATAGCGACCTTTTTTGGAAATGGAATCCGTGTACTACACTACAGCATCTCAAAGACACCCATGAACAACAATTTTCTGGCACCCAAAAAGAATAAGAACTTTAATGAATGTTTTTGAAATTACAGCCTCTCAATCTTCAATTGAAAGAATTTACGAAATAATCAAATCAGTGTCGCACACTGGAAGATAAGAGAATCGTTCCTATTTGGTAGCTGGCCACAAGATAGGAAAACACGTTTCTCATGTCGCTAGCTACCAAATATGGCTACCAAATGGGACCAAAATCTGAAAAACAGTAATTGCAACATTCAATAATTAAAAATAAATCTGGGCATAATGAAACCTTCTAATTAATTGCAATTGCGTTTTTTTTTGTAAATTATTTATAGTGCGCTCACAGACGACATTTCAGTATTTTTTACAATTAAACAACAAACATAAATAATTAAAGAAAGTTATCTGATAATTAACAAATAAACAATTAGAAAAATGTCGCATATATCTATTAATGTAATGCAATTTAAAACGTGCGTTTCAACGCTTTCTTCTTTGCAAACTGGCAAACAGCCCTTATTTACATTTTTAATACGTACCTACCTATTAAAAGTAAATGTAGTATCTACATTGTATATATCGCAGTTTAGAAAATGCCTGACACTAAGATTAAACGCCAGCTACTTCCTACGATTTAGAAATCCCGTTTCATTGCCAGTTTCGAATCAGGAATATTCTTCTCATTGAAAGCCAGCTACCAAACCAGGCTACAAGATGGATCTAAAGAATTGGTATTTTGTAGTCTACTTCGAATCAGGAATATTTTTCTCACATTCACATGAAAGCCAGCTATGAGCTACCAAACCTGGCTACAAGATGGGACTAAAAGTTGTTTTCTATAATTGTTAATTATCAGATAACTTGAAAGCCAAATAATAATGTAAATAATGTTTTATTGTAACATTGACTGATCTGTTGTTTGCGAGTGGGCATAGTAAAAATAATTTTAAGTAACTATAAAAACCGAGTTGAAATTTATTAAATGGTTTAATAATTATGCTCAGAATGATTTTTAATTTTTGAATGTTAGAACTTCGTTATTTTCCCAATTTAAGGACCGCTATCTAGATAGTTTGTGTGGTAAGGCTAGATTCGTATATTATTATTAATTTCCATACAAAGTACCACCCCAGTCTCTTCGCATTAAACTCTAATCTACCACTGTATCGGTCACTGTATGTTGGCTAGGCGTCCATCACTCCACTGTCATACCAGCTAAAAGTTCGCGTACTGTACAAAGTAAGAGAAGGCCTGCTACCGCGAACACCGAAGATCGTAAATTTCGGGGATTTGTCTCCGTCACTAATGACGCCATCATTGCCCGAAATTTGAAATTGCGGATTTCGTAGTTCGCAGTAGGGATGCTGGATTTCCTTTCCTGCCACGAACGCTCCGATGCGCACACGGCTGTGAAATGAAATACCTGCCAAAGTGTCCAAGTGTTCCTAAACGACTAATGTACGAAGCTTTTTACGTTTCGACTTTCTTCGTAAATTTCCTAACAAATTATTCAAATGGATAGGGGGCGGCAAAATATAAATGGCCTACAGGCGGCAAATTTCTAAATCCGGCACTGACCAGAGGGAAGCGCAATTTCCAACTCCTGTCCTAATTCGGTTCAGCAGGCACCAGACTCGTCGTGAATAAGAGAATAGCATAGCTGTACCCACCGTAGTCCCCATGCGCAGCCAGCTGTCGTGGACGGCGCGGTTGCTGTTTTCGGCGCCGACCGGGTCGGAGCGGGACAGTAGGAACAGAGCGGGCGCGCGACACGGGTTGGTGTGGAACATTTGCGACGAGCGGATGTAGGTGTCTAATACCCACCGTAGTCCCCATGCGCAGCCAGCTGTCGTGGACGGCGCGGTTGCTGTTTTCGGCGCCGACCGGGTCGGAGCGGGACAGTAGGAACAGAGCTGGCGCGCGACACGGGTTGGTGTGGAACATCTGTGACGAGCGGATGTAGTGACGGGTGGCGGCCTCTTGGAAGGCTTTCATGTGGTATCTTGAATTAAAAATAAATAACAAATAAAATTCGTTTATTTCAGACCGTATGATCCATACAAATTTGTTAATAAAACGAAAACTTACAGACTATATTAGTATTTAAATTAAATTAAACATAATATTTTCTTCGGTTACCGCGAGGATTCCACATGAAATAAAACTATGAAAACGGATAAACTCGCGTATATTAACTAATTCTAACTTCATTCCGACGTTTCGAACACTTTTTGCGGATGACATCCGCAGACCACGACCGCTGTAGTTAGTTCCATAGTTTTATTAAATTAAACACTTAAAAACTGAAGGTACAAAGTAATAAGGAAGCAACCACCCCAGGAGCCTATTTCGCTTTTCCAATCACCACCTCGACCCAGTATTTTAATCAAGGCGTTCTGACAAGGTCCTAAGGAGGACGTTACTACTGCCACGAACGCGTGTCACCAGAGACGCTATTCTTTTACGCCTATTAAGTTTTGTCCAAAAAGGACAATAAGTAGTAGATTACATGCCAAGGACGTTTAAGGTCTTCGCACACTATATCAACTCCACACCCACTCGACTCAAGTTTATTCATTGAAATTTAAACCCTGTGTCATATGTTCAAGGTTTAATTTCAAAAAATGATATTAAAGTAGTGTACGACGAGTGGCCTACGCATCGTACACTAAAGGTCAACCCCGACTCGTTTGTCACGCAACGACCACACGGTGTCCACGCGGCGCCTATGCTTTTGCCACTCACGTGTATCGGAGCAACCATTAACATTGCCCACTCATTGACACCGCGTTGTCCACTAGTTACCATTGGGTGGATCAACTAGTTGACTACTCATAGTGAGTGTGAGTAGAGTTGCTGCCGCGTTAGCGTGGAGTTGTTATAGTGTGCGAAGACCTTTAAGTATATCAAAGCCTTAACCCCTGGAACGCCGCTGTCATAAATTTGATTGTTGATTAATTTCTATATTAATTTATAATATTAAAGTCCAATTGGTTTGTGACAGATCTGTCACTAGGCACTCCAGGGTTCCTCCTATTGTGTTAAAGACCGTATTGATATTTATAAATACAAGTTCAAATTGGTCTAACTCTTGAAATATGTATTATTTTGCGTTTCTATGTTCTGAGTGTATAGCGTGTAGATATTTTTGAGCGTTATGTGATATATGGCTACTTTCCAAATTATTTCTTTTAGGGTCCTTATGATGCTTTCAATATTGTCTATCAAACGTATTTCGGACAAACCTATTCAGCTGAATGTAAGACTATTTCAGCGACTGCACTGTACTATTTTTAGAAACAATAAGGCAAGATGCTGCCCGAGTATATTATCTAAACGGTGTCTTCATGATTCCCCAATTATATAATATAAATGCTCCATGATAGTTATATTGGATGTCAAAGTCAGAATACACGTAAGCTACATAACATATGCTCTTTAAAGTATTCTTTCATAAATTCCGGACATTTTTTTTGGAAAATGTAAGTGTTATGAAAATACCTAAATGTTTGACATTACGAAGCACAAGAAAGCGTGTCTCTCATAGTACGATTTTTTTTGTGTGTGATGTCGTCTTTTTCGCAGACCGTAAATTTTTTTGCAGTATTTGTCCGAAATATTTTTTATTACTCGGCGGGTTAGTTGTGTCTAATCCAGATGCTTCACGTCGAGCTTCTAGGCTGAAATGTGTACCTTATTAAAGCAGTAATTAGACACTTGTATGTTTTTTATGTAAAAATGCAATATAAAAAAAATACGGCCAAGTAAAGTTGTATTTATAACTAACGATACAGTCCTTAATAGATGTGTTAGAATCTAAGTCTCACAGTAACTGTAACTATATCAAAGAAAATCACGATCAATTCATTACTTGTTTGAATGTTTTCTTTATTTATTTATATAAAAATCATCGGAGTACATTTTTTAAATTAACATAATACTATTTTTTTTTATCGCGTCGTAGACAGGAAAGTCATATTCAGGTCAATAGCAAGCCGATAATCCAAAATGTTCGTTATCGCTGCATCGAGTGAGCGCAATCTTTAGATAAAAACAAAACATTACCTTTTAGCGATTTATTTCAATAAATATGTAAATATTTATACGAGTACCTATATGAGTGATACGGATAAAAAATGAACGTGTTGAATATCTGTCCTTGTTAGAAATAAAAAAAAAACTTTTGATTGTGTTTTTACGTTGTAGCACTACAAAGTACAGTCGACAAAAAATGTGGTTTCACTTTTCAACTTTATTACCACTCAATTGAGTTCAAAAGTGTTAGGTTAGGCCACATTACACTGTGCTATGCATATTTGGTGAACTCTGTATTGTTTCTTTTTGATAGTCTTCTACTATTTGTTTTATAATATTTCGGCCCATTTACTTTATCTTATCAGATCTCGCAGGCAACGTTCTCAAACAAACAAATCTTCAATCTCTTATCACACATATATCATCAAGACAGTGGCACGTAAAGTCAAATAAAATTCGTCTAACGCGTGTCTAGTACTCTTATCGAGTTATAAAAGCTACGTCATGGAACATTTGTTTACGCTATTAAAAGTAAAATCATGAATGAAACATGAATATTGAAAACATTATCATTATACGTCTATGGTGAGACGATTAAAATAAGTGTACAGAAATTTGAAATAACTACGATCGAGTACCTTCGGCTAACGAAAGTCAGTCCTACAAAATATAATAAAGCTGGTATATACTACTGACAACTACAAGTCTTTATTTATAAACTCATTAAAATTTCAGTTGAAATTAGTTTGTCCTTTGTTTTTGACTTTGATATTCAGTGATGTAAATAATCAAATCTAATTGAAATATCGAAGGTTATTTGGGGCACTTTACTGTCTGCGTTAAATAGACAGTTCGATTAAGGGTCAGTTCTTCAAACGTGAAATTTCGGATGTTGAAGAAATCGGTCTTTTTCTTTGGTATCATCATCATCAGCCAATTGACGTCCACTGCTGGACATAGGCCTCCCCCAGTGAGTTCCACAAAGATCGGTCGTGAGCTGTCCGCATCCATTGGACACCCGCAACCTTTACCAGGTCGTCGCTCCATCTTCTTTGATATATGACATGTTAATAGTATTTCTCAAGGGACATAATGGGATTTATAGGTTTTTAAAGGTATAGTAAAACGCATGTGAATCCTTAGGATTTGTAGGCGTCCATAGGCTGCGGTACCTGCTTACCATCAGGCGGGCCATATGTGAGTGCACTGTTATGTCAAAGTGAAAGATAAATTAATAATAATACACGGTGGAATTTAATCGGTGAACAGGAACCCATTTTTCTAATTCAGTAATCGATGGCGGTCACGTTTATGTAGTACTTAAGTGGAACCAAGTTTTTTTTAGCATAATTTTTTTTATGTTGAAATTAATATTTTTTTGTCACCCTACTAATCGTTTAGTCTGAAAAGTTTAATACCTCTTTTCAAACTATCAGCCATAGAAACTTAAAACATAAATGAGCAATAACCACTCACATGCTTTAATTTTTGCGATAGACTCTATTCCTATGTAAAATAAGAGCGATGCATGGCTGATAGTTTGAAAAGAGGTATTAAACTTTTCAGACTAAACCATTAGTAGGGTGACAATACATTTTAATTAAAGTTTAATTTCAACATAAAAATTTGTTATGCTAAAAAAAAACTTTGTTCCACTTAAGTACTACATAAACGTGACCGCCATCGATTACTGAATTAGAAAAATGGGTTCCTGTTCACCGATTAAATTCCACCGTGTATAATAAATATCTGAGGACAATTTTATACCGATCTGCTTAGGCCCAAACTAAATTTTATATTATGGTTGCTAAGCGACCATGTACATATACAGGGTGGAAAAAAGGAATGCGACATGGATGGCAACTACCTTAAATATTGTAAATAGCATATCTTGTGTAAGGGAGAATTTTCTTTGTTTTAAAAAACAATAAATTATGTATTACTTAAATTATTTAAATATTTACTTACATTAAATTCATAAAACGTTATTTTTTGTCACATTTGACTGGTTCGTGTCTCGACTGAGGCAAGAGATTTTTCATAAATCCTTAAATGCA
Source organism: Thaumatotibia leucotreta (assembly GCA_025490895.1). Taxonomy (NCBI): domain Eukaryota; kingdom Metazoa; phylum Arthropoda; class Insecta; order Lepidoptera; family Tortricidae; genus Thaumatotibia; species Thaumatotibia leucotreta. Next base: position 20,657 of record JALPQI010008146.1, read on the forward strand.
GAATTCATTGTTTTACAAACAAAGGACTGTCTTTCTGACACAAAATGTGCTATTTACAATATTTGAGATAGTGGTCATCCATGTCATCATCATCATCATCATCATCAGCCTATGTTAGTCCACTGCTGGACGTAGGCCTCTCCTATTAACTATGCGTATAGACGCATTAGGAGGTAAATACCCATAATCGCCACGCTGGGCAAGCGGATTGTCGATCGCAGTAATGTGTCCACTATGATGACGCTGCTGCCCATCATCAATCTTGTAAAATGGTGTGACACTTCAATCCCTTAGTCGACTCTTACGACACCCGCAGGAGGAGTTGGGGTGGTGACAAATGTATTCTTACTGCCATGTAGTATTCGATTTTTCCACAGTGTATAGTTGCGTGATCGAATCAGAAATGAGGAGACCCGTAGAACTAAAGTTACTGACATAGCCCTTTGGATTAGCAAGCTGAAGTGGCAATGGGCAGGCCACATTGCACGCAGAGCAGATGGTCGATGGGGTCGAAAAGTGCTCGAGTGGAGACCATGGCTAGGCAAACACAGCGTAGGACGTCCACCCACAAGATGGACAGACCTTATGAAGGTCGCCGGGACACGCTGGATGCAGGTCACATCTAACCGGTACATGTGGAGGTTCAGAGGGGAGGACTATGTTCAGCAGTGGACGTCTTATGGCTGAGATGATGATGATAGATAGATAGATAGCCAGGATTTAAGGTCCGACCGAGACCCATAGTTTAGTCTCGGCCGAGACCGAGAATAATTTTTTTTTCTCGGCCGAGACCGAGACCGAGACTTGGTAGAAAGGATAAAAAACGTATAAATTACATAAAAAGTCCCTACCAAATACCTATAGTAAGTCCAACGTCAAACTAAACACAGCACATTTTTTGGATATATTTTTTTTAATGTAGGTATCTTAAAAACCGGTATTCGAATTTTAGGTATTTTTATCGATAGTATGATAGGGGTCGCTTACTCTAAATTATTCCTTCCGTTCATTTTAAAGTGAAATTGAAGTCAGTTCATGTCAATATGACACCAATAAAATCGCAGTAAGTTCGCGAGATGGCGTCAAGCTCGCCCATTACAGATCATAAAGAATCTCGGCCACGGCCGAGAGTCCCGGCCATTTTTGGCCGAGAGCCGAGAGGGATATCTCGGCTCGATTTTGGCCGAGAATGCCGAGACCGTGACCGAGACCGAGATCTCGGTCGGACCTTACCAGGATTGTAGTTGCATAACTCCTCTGTATAAGAGAAGGGTAGGTATGATTGTACTCACTCCATATACGCCTTCAGGGTCTTCTGCATGATGTGGTTCTTGGGGAACACGGCCTTGGGTACGCCGATGGTGATCTCCGTGATGTCGGCCGCTGAGTCCCACACCTGGCACGAGATCCGGTCCAGGACGGGCTGGTAGCTGAGAAGAGATGTATATAAATAAAAAAATATCTTGGGGCATGACCCACGGGAAACCTTCGATGGTGCTGGCCGGGGCATTGGCAGACCGAGAAGGAGATGGCGGGACGACCTGGACGCGTTTTATCCGAATTGGCGGGAGAAATGTGACGACCGGGCCGAATGGAGGAAAAGAGGGGAGGCCTTTGCCCAGCAGTGGGACACTAAACCAGGCTTATAAAAAAAAAAAAAAAACTTCTGCGACCACATATAACATGGACGTGTAACGCCATCTCTAAGATGCCCCCAAAAACATTCAATTGAGGCAAGATGGGCAGTACATAGCGCTTTTTTTAACAACGCGCATATTTCGGCACATCTTTGACAAATGTTTATAGAATATAGCCAATCATAACTTTGATTGACCAATCACAACTATTTTTAAATGGCGGTTTAAGTTTGTATAGGTTGACATTGAAATCTTTGCCGTGATGCATTGAAGAGGGGATGACACTTGTCAACTAAAATTCAGAACCGTTTTCGAAAGACAATTTAGTATGGCGTGCTGCTTCCATGTTTTATTTTATTTGTTCGTAGGGCATCTTACACAAATCGACCTAGTCCTATGGTAAGCTCAATTAAGGCTTGTGATGTGAGTACCAAGCGACGATATATATAATAGATAGATACATACACAGCCAATGACCAAGTAACAAATATTAGTGATAAATAAACACACAAATAATGCCCTCGCCGGGATTCGAACCCGGAACCTCCAGCTTTGAAGGCAGAGTCACTATCAACTAAGCTATGGAGGCCGTACATATGAGAAACGATTGGAACATTCTTTTTTTTACGGTCGTTATTTTTAAAACTGTACAATTATATACATAAATTCTAACTAACCTAACCTATATCTAAGATTGGCTCTTGTGGCATTGTACCGAGGATGCTGGCGGCATTTCCTCGCTGTATCGCAATACTGATGCGTTGTGCGAGGAAGTCGCCAGCTCTTCGTCTTTAGTTACGGCAACAAGACGTTTCGCAATCTCAGTAAATAATTTGCGTGCGCTGCAGCCCCAAGAAGCTAAAGTTTCTACGCCAAACGGTACAAAATCGTACTCTTTGCCGAGGCTCTTATATTTATTGATAATACAGTGTGTGGTCTTTAACACGGGAGAAAAATGAAATGAGTGACTCCTTAGACTATCAGCAATAATCCTGTAAAGGTCCCGGTGTTTCAAAGTGGTTAAGTTCGGAGATATTGTCATTCAAAGCTATGCACAGAGGTCACGGTAGTAGCTAAAATTCGAATAAATTGATGATCTACTTTGACTGCTTTTTTTAGCAAGGAGAGTAGTTTATACTACGTAGTTTTAGAAAACATAAAATATTTGGCATGTGTGGGAATAAACATCTTTGGTATAAGCTTTCAAAGTTAACATACTGCATGGCGCTCCAACGCGTTATCTAAACGTGCAATATTTACGCGTCGTTTAAAAATTGATTATGCACATGACTGTTTTAGTGAAAGCTATAATTATTTAAATGGAGGTACACAAGGGTATTTTCTATCGTTTTTAATAACATTTTATTATTTTCCCTGTCGTTTTTTTATTATAATATTTATTTTACGCGAGCCATCAAAACAATCAACGACGATTTCGATTTGAAAAATATTTCGAAGCTTTTAGTTTAGAAACCCTTCGAGTCCCTTAATGATTCATATGTCGTTTTGTAGCCTAGAAAGTGCTTTATCGTGAGCAAGTGATAATTCTACCGAAGATTGCCGAAGGTCTTGGCGGTAGCCTTTTTACGAAACTGAAATTTAAGGACAAATAAGCGTACTTAATGATTTTTAAGAGCGAGGAGGGGGGAAATCAATTGCTCGTTCTCACGTAACTTGTTTTTAGGGTTCCGTAGTAAACTAGAAACCCTTATGGTTTCGCCATGCTCGTCTGTCCGTCTTCCGCACCATAGCTCAATGGCCGTTAGTACTATAGTGTGGGGTATCGTTGAATAGGTCTTTCAAAAAAAATAAGGGTCCCAAAAGAAAGTTTTTTTACCCACAACATTTCAAGAATAACAAGTAACACTGGATTTACTCATTAGATTTTTGCTGACATCCGATCTATACATAACTGGTTTACAAAATTTACCTCACAAAAAGTAGGAATCTTTATTTAAAGCTTGTATTTCGCTTATTAAAGATCAAATACAATCTTAATATAACATTACGTACTGTTTTTTAGACTTTTATTGCGACTTTTGAATTTTAAGCACTGTTCTTTGAACGCCTGACCACTGTGTTATGGACCTTTAGTACTGGATCTTGGCATTACGATGTCGTAGCTTGTCAGTCGCAAGACATCTTGATAGTATACCAGGTAGGAAGTCATAACAATAATTTTGTTTGCATTTTTACACTAATTTGATACGGTTTAAAAAAAAAAAATTGTACATTTTTCAATGATTCAAAAATGATAAGTTATTGATAACTTTTAATTCAAGTAAATGAACCCATAATAATGAAAAATACATGAACAAAAAATTAAATTTTTTTTTTTTTAATTACAATATGTGGAAATGATTGTTGATCAGCTTATTAATGCACCGTTTAAATTTTCACCCCGGTTGTAGGCCACACACTGTATATTATACGCATATACATTTCTATATTTAAATATTAAGCGAAACACGTTACTCGCATAATTAAAATTTTAAGGCTGGTCTAACGGGCCGGGTTGTTACGGGTACCAAATTCGCTAATTATCACTTGATAATTCGAAGTGTTTCTGCAAAAAGTATTTCTGGCAAAGTGTATTTCTGACTAAAACTATTCTACCAGGGTGCTTAGACAAGTTGCCAATCGCTAACGCTTAATCGTCAATCGTAAGCGAAAGTCAGATAACTGTCTTTGTCGTACTAATATGAAAGAGTGACAGAGAGGGAAAACTACGATATGCTACTAAGCGAAGCGGTAGCGATTGGCAACTTGGCTAAGCATCCAGATATGGGTAGCCCGTCAAAACTGACGTACCTAAGGTAGAAATCAAAGCCAAAAAAAATTAACAAATAGGTTGATTTGTGAAAAATTGCCCCCTGACATAATAAATATGTTCTAAACCCTGGCAAAAAAGGCTTTATTTCTTAACAAGAGGAAAACAATGATTGTATTGCCAGTTTTTCATTGTTGTCTGTTAAGGTGATAATCCAGATGTTAATTAGATATAGACAATGCTCGATAAATGAGAATTAATTACTTATCAGTTATAAATTAGCCCTTACAGTCGCAACGTATCAATAATTAATTTATCGCTTAAGCCGCAATTATAGTTACGTTTTTGCATTTAAAAGTTTTATAAATATCAGATTCGATATTATACAGTGTGTTTCCATGACCCGGGTTTTTACGAAAATGGATAATAATACGTATTACTAGCAATCGTTTTCAATTAACATTTGACAAATAGTTAAATTGACCGTACAATTAATTTTATTTCCTCCGAACGATCAATGTAACGCGTGTACTGCTTAGTTGTCAAACGTTGTGAGTGGCTACGATCTGTCATTGTCAAATGCAAATTAACGATTTGAGAAGCAGTGTACTTCTCAATTAACTTTTCTTGGAAAGTTAATTACTTTTAAAATTAGCATTTTTAATCGAATAATGTTCACGGTTTGGCTAGAAATCTGCATCGCATTCCTCGGTTTCGATAAAAGCCAGTATCATAGACACACACTGTATACCAACGAATAAAGACAAGAATCAATGTAATCAACTAATCAAGTAGGATTCGAACCCAGATCACTGCACACAGTTAGCCTATGGAGAACATGAAAGGTGACTTAGGATAATTCCGAAAGTATTTTAATTCCGAAAATGACAGGAAGATCACTCGTAATTACAAACATCGTCTTAATAAGTCTGCTTTCGAAATTATCCGGAGTTTTTTCACATAAGGAATTACCCCAGTACACATTACTTTGAACCAATAGTGGGCATCGGTAGCTGTAACGTCTATGATTCCCAGTTAGGTATAGTCCATTTCAAATACGAAGGCCCGATGCCACTCGAAACTTTTGTCATTTAATTGGTCCACTACAAATTGGCACGTGTCATACACCGATGAATGCAAAAAATATCATGCCACAAAAGGGTCTGGCCAGGTATCCTTTGCTATCACTGATCCTATTGTTGACGCCTAATGACTTTGTCAAGTGGGATCGGGCCTTCGTATTTGAAATTGACTTTACGTGTCACAGAACCGTTGGGTTTGATGTCGAGGTATCACACGACGAGCCCATAAGGAAGGAGTGGGCATCGTTGACTGATAATCAGGTGTTCCAGGTGGACTTACGTTTCAGGGTCCCTCAAAGCGTGGACACAGAGCTCTCCCCACAGGTAGCCTCCCACGGAGAACCCGTGGACCGTCAGTGTGGAATGGGAGTCGTTGGCTGTTATGAACTTCAGCAGGTCACCGGCTACCAACTGGAAATAACAAGGTTTTTCAATTTCTAGTGGCGAGATCACATCATCATCGTCATTTCAGCCATAAGACGTCCACTGCTGAACATAGGCCTCTTCTCTGGACCTTCACATGTACCGGTTAGATGCGACCTTCATACATGCGAAAAATTATAAACATTATGTTTTACGGTATTTCGATCAAATGCCTGTCAGACCATGCATACTCGTATTGTATTTTCATAAGATATGAGAGGTGTCTTTTCAAAAGGGCCTATTTCCACGTTGTCAATAGAAATTATTTCTCTCATGAAAACATAGTGCATAGAAAAAATAACCCTTGCAGTGGAAACAAGCTCTCTTGTAAAGACTGCTTTATGTACTGGGATAGCCTTTTTTATATGTGGTGCAGTTTTCCAGAAGCCATTATAAAAGCAAAGATTTTGACAACAAGTTGCTGATATGACAAAACGAAAATCGATCACAAATATCAAGTTTTTTTTTTAACCTTTTTTCGGACTTTTTTCGTTTGTAAAGATGTATTAGGTTCTATTTCGAGTGAATGGAACAGGCAGAGCAATTTACTTTTCTTCGCTGTCAAAATCAGGAGACCTTTTTATTACGCCATGGCAATATCACATGCTCGCACCATCGATCAATATGACATGCTCCGAGGGAGAGTGGACGTTTTTCGGCTGATAATGATGATGGATCATCTCAGGTCTGAGTAAGAAACTGAAGGAACAAGCTGAACAGCCAAACAGTTATTGCCATTTCGATTCCGATAAGTTAAAATTCATTCAAAGCTGCGATGGCAAAACGCGCATAGAGATTTATTGGTTGGTTAGTGATCAATTTGTCTTCAATAGTCCAGTCTATTTGTAGACTAAATAATAAGCACTTCTGTTGTAGAATGTTCCATTCAATGCACTTAGTAAAAATTAGTTTGTTCTCGAGTCACAATTATAAATACAAGATCAGTATGTAAAATAATGTAAATGGTAAGATGGCGGATCGCGTTAGGGCTACTTTTGGCAGTCAAACTATTACTACCTACTTTTGTTGCAATAACATATAGTAAAGATAAAATATTTATACAGTGGACACATTACTGTGATCGCCAATCAGCATGGCGATTATGGGCATTTACCTCCTAATGCGTCTATACGCATAGTTAATAGGAGAGGCTTGCGTCCAGCATTCGGCTACTATAGGCGGATGATGTATTAATTGAATGTATGTATTAAAACAAATAAATCAAACAATGCACATATTGTGTTTGTTACTGTAAGAAACAAAGAAAGGTATCATAATAAAATAAAGAAGTTTAATGTGACTTTGCACAAAATGCAAAATTTTCCATTTGGGCATACAGCCAGAACCAAGTCATTAAACTTTTAGCGAAGATCAAGGATACTATCTGTACTATTCCGGTAGAAGAAATTATACATATAAATGCAGTTAAGGGATAAGAATTCTCAAAATAATTTTACTATAAGTAGTATATACATCGATTAAAATGGGAGAATAAAAAAAAATGATATTAATGATGAAGGTAATATTACAAAACACATGTAAATGTAGTTGATAGGTAGGACAGAAACCAAAATAATAGTTGATAATTTCAGAAATTATCTAATACAAAAATAGCCCAAAATTGTATGGCGATCCCAAACTTCCCAAACAATTTTTTGTTTATGTCAATGAAACTGCGAACATCAGATCCTCAAATCTTCTTTAAATCTGTGTAAAAAATAATTTAGATATCAGCCGCGAAAGCTTAATTATGTACATGGGTTTTTATCCCACCTATGTAGATAGTTGGTTAAATCGGTATTTTGAATATTGAAATTCATTAATATTTTAAACGATAATTTGTTGTTTAAATGATATTTAGCGAAAATGGCAATGCACCAGAATAAATAATTAAGTTAATAATTGGTGTATCAGAAGTTTTCTAAGACACGTGTGCGGTTTTTTCGCCTGCAAAGTTTATCGATCCATCCGAATGTACCTGACTTTTTGTTGATCAATAAAAAGACCGGTAAAAAATCTCGTCTGGACCATTACAGCGAAGGAAACGCTAAACAAGACTACTATGTTATAATGTATACTCAAGGACAATTCAAGCAGACTTGTACAGATAAAAGATGTACCTGAGACACAAGACTTAAAAAATTACGACTTAAAAACACAAATTACAAAAACTCAAAAAATCGACATGTTATAAGCAGTGGTCGGATATCCCGGTGCAACACCAGGGGATACCAAGTAGAAAAGTTAATATGGATATGGCCTAAATTCCCGGGTTTAGTTTGAAAAAAAAAATAGATATATAGGTATACTTAAAAAGGCAGCTCAAATTGCGAACATAAACGAAATCTTTGGGCGTTTTCACGAACCGTTGTTCAAAACACTTTTTTTTATTTTATTTTTTTATAATGCGTCGGTGGCAAACAAGCATACGGCCCGCCTGATGGAAAGCAGTCACCGTAGCATATAGGCGCCTGCAACCCCAGGGGTGTCACATGCGCGTTGCCGACCCAATAAGAACTTGTACACTCCTCTTTTGAAGAACCCCATACTGTAGTCCAACGGGAAAACCTCGGCAGGGAGCTCATTCCACAGACGGACCGTCCGCGGGAGGAAGTTCCTCTGAAGCCGCACGGTGCGCGACCATTTAGGTTGCAAGGTGTGAGGATGAGCGCCCAGTCGGTGGCGAGCGGTGCGATGATTCGGACAAGTTTGGGCTTGTTCGACTCAGGATCACGAGCTCTTTTAATTCTGATAGGTGAAAAAAACTGTCCCACAATTTTCGTAATTTTCTTCCATTACGCTATTGCCATACAAAGTCTATAAAAATGATAGCGTAATAGAAAAAAAAAACATTTTTGTACACTTTTTTTCTCCTAGTAGGATTGAAAGAGCTCGTGATCCTAAGTCGAACAATCCCAAACTTGTCCGAATTAAAAAAAAATGTTTTGAACAACGGTTTGTGAAAACACCCCTTTACAAAAGTATTGAATATGGCTACACAGATTAAATTAGAAACAGTAATGGCACGAAATCCAGATTTGGATGACATTAGAGAATATGTAGACCAAATTTCAAAATAATACCGCACTTGATGACATATTTGCTCCACTGACATCCGTAGGAGTGGAAAGGACTTTTTCGGCGTACAAATGGATTTTAGATGTGGAAAGGAATCAATTGAAAATAGAGAATCTAGAGAAAATAATTATATGCTATTTTAACTTTATAGAACCTAGTAAGCCGTAATTCTTTCATAAAATACATATATTATTTACTCTAATGTATCTGCATAGGTGTGTCAAGTCTTCATGCTTAAAAATGTTTGATTTTATGTTACATACACGAGGATGTTTAATCCGTAACCAGGTATATTTATTCTAACTTAGTAATTGATGACCTCAGGAAGACCATGTACCATTCAGTGGTTATTGGATACAATTTTTCTTTAACTTTAAATTAATAAAATTTTGAGGTATCTGCGGGAGACCAAACCAAAAATGTTTAATTTAGGCTGGGTATGGATATTGTTTTAATCCTGATCACGGATTAAAATAATCGTGTATTATATGATATTTCTGATTTTTACGTTCGCAATTTCTAGAAGTGGAACCTATTGTGCCTTAGTAAAAAGCTTCTATTTTTAAAGCTAAACTCTTTTATTTAAGGATATTCATACCAAAAGGCTATTTGGTACTAAGGTCCATATTAAACAAAATTTATAACCTATCTTTTAAAATAATTTTCGAAATCGCATAATAATAAATAGTCCAAGAGCCAGTGAACCCTGAGAGTAACGGTCTTCCTGTAAGGTTAGAAATTTGTATACTAACGGTTTATGGAATTCTAAGAGCAATAGCCATGACCTGGCAGGCGTCAGCCCTGCACGTCATCAGGCCCTTTATTTTTTGAACTGTTAAGTAAATTGGATTTCAAAACTTGTTTCTGTAAGTTTGAAAACTTTTTAGGATAAAGTTAATTTATTGTAAATCTTAAAAAAAAATTGACAGGCGATTACAATAAGCAGAAGTATATGACAGGTCAATTAGAAAATGCACAGTTGATGAGGTAAAATAAACTTCATCCTGTATACTCGAAATTTTTATATGTCTTCAAATGAACGTCTCGGAGTAAGTATGTGCAATGCCAGGCGGTTTTGAACAGCATAAGACCTTGCCAGGCGAGGAGACAGTTAAGTAAATTGGGTTTCAAAACTTGTTTCTGTAAGTTTGAAAATTTAATAGGATAAAGTTTATTTACTGTACATCTTAAAAATAAATTGACAGGCGATTACAATAAGCAGAAGTATATGACAGATCGAATAGAAAACGCACAGTTGATGAGGTAAAATAAACTTCATCCTGTATACTCGAAATTTTTACATGTCTTCAAATAAACGTCTCAGAGTAAGTATGTACAATGCCAGGCGGTTTTGAACAGCATAAGACCTTGCCAGGCGAGGGGACAGTTAAGTAAATTGGGTTTCTTAACTTGTTTCTGTAAGTTTGAAAATTTAATAGGATAAAGTTTATTTATTGTACATCTTAAAAATAAATTGACAGGCGATTACAATAAGCAGAAGTATATGACAGGTCAATTAGAAAATGCACAGTTGATGAGGTAAAATAAACTTCATCCTGTATACTCGAAATTTTTATATGTCTTCAAATGAACGTCTCGGAGTAAGTATGTGCAATGCCAGGCGGTTTTGAACAGCATAAGACCTTGCCAGGCGAGGAGACAGTTAAGTAAATTGGGTTTCAAAACTTGTTTCTGTAAGTTTGAAAATTTAATAGGATAAAGTTTATTTACTGTACATCTTAAAAATAAATTGACATGCGATTACAATAAGCAGAAATATATGACAGATCGAATAGAAAACGCACAGTTGATGAGGTAAAATAAACTTCATCCTGTATACTCGAAATTTTTACATGTCTTCAAATAAACGTCTTTTTTTTTATACCACGTCGGTGGCAAACAAGCATACGGCCCGCCTGATGGAAAGCAGTCACCGTAGCCTATGGGCGCTTGCAACCCCAGGGGTGTCACATGCGCGTTGCCGACCCAATAAGAACTTGTACACTCCTCTTTTGAAGAACCCCATACTGTAGTCTCAGAGTAAGTATGTACAATGCCAGGCGGTTTCGAACAGCATAAGACCTTGCCAGGCGAGGGGACAGTTAAGTAAATTGGGTTTCTTAACTTGTTTCTGTAAGTTTGAAAATTTAATAGGATAAAGTTTATTTATTGTACTTACATCTTTAAAAAAAATACAGGCGAGTAATCGCTAGTTAGTCGCTAGTAGTAGTAGAGTAGTTGCTAAGGGCGTGCGATTGAGAGGTGCAACTGTCCCCTCGCCTGGCAAGGTCTTATGCTGTTCAAAACCGCCTGGCATTGTACATACTTACTCTGAGACGTTTATTTGAAGACATGTAAAAATTTCGAGTATACAGGATGAAGTTTATTTTACCTCATCAACTGTGCATTTTCTAATTGATCTGTCACATACCTCTGCTTCTTGTAATCGCGTGTCTTTTTTTTTAAGATGTACAATAAATTAACTTTATCCTATTGAATTTTCAAACTTACAGAAACAAATTTTGTAACCCAATTTACTTAACTGTCCCCTCGCCTGGCAAGGTCTTATGCTGTTCAAAACCGCCTGGCATTGTATATACTTACTCTGAGACGTTTATTTGAAGACATGTAAAAATTTCGAGTATACAGGATGAAGTTTATTTTACCTCATCAACTGTGCATTTTCTAATTGACCTGTCATATACTTCTGCTTATTGTAATCGCCTGTCAATTTTTTTTTAAGATGTACAATAAATTAACTTTATCCTATAAATTTTTCAAACTTACAGAAACAAGTTTTGAAATCCAATTTACTTAACAGTTCAAAAAATAAAGGGCCTGATGACGTGCAGGGCTGACGCCTGCCAGGTCATGGCTATTGCTCTTAGAATTCCATATAAAGTTAGTATACAAATTTCTAACCTTACAGGAAGACCGTTACTCTTAGGGTTCACTGGCTCTCCAGCTAAAACGCTTGAATGTACATGCACTTATTTTGCGTTACAAAATATTACTAAACTTTACTGGATGTAATTTTGTGGAATCCCGTGGTATATCCATATTAGTCTAATGTTTGAGGACATTCACCCCTTGTTGAATCGGGATATCCGACCACTGGTTATAAGCCTGTTTTCGACACACTGTACAACAATACATGTATAAGTTTTCCGCCAGGGCCTGAGTTTAATTTCCACACTGTATAAAAGCTTGCAAGTCGTATATCACATCATCAGATATATTAACTATGCGTATAGACGCATTAGGAGGTAAATGCCCATAATCGCCACGCTGGGCAAGCGGGTTTGCGATCGCAGTAATGTGTCCACTATGATGACGCTGCTGCCCATCATCAATCTTAAATTAAAAAATAGTCAGTGACACTTCAATTCCTTGGTCGACTCTTACGACACCCGCGGGAAGAGTTGGTCTGGTGACAAATGTATTCTAACTGCCGTCATAACACGGCTAAAGTCGTAAACGTTGCAATAACATACCTGCGAGCCCTTAACGGGCCACATGAGCTGCCATGGCGTGCATGACACGCTCAACACGTCGAACCCTTGCTCGAGATACAGGGTGGCGTATTTCATGACGTGCTTCTGTCGAGCGAGGAGCCAGTTGATCATGACGCAGAGGGGCCGGTTTATTTGCTTGTCCACTCTGGTAATAAAAACAAAAAATATTTATTTATTTAAAATCATCTTTTCAATCGAAAAATGCCCTTTAGTACCGTTTGGTAGCCAAAGTTTCGTAAGCAGCTTCGAAATGGAAATAAAATCTCAATGGGTATGGCTTTAAATCGGGAATAATCGTTACCGATTTGTAACCAGGATTTTATCAAATCCAGCTACGAGATGGGAAAGTTAGTTCCATTTCACAGCTGGCTACCAGGCGGGAAACCATGTTTCCCATTTGGCAGCCAGCTACCAAATCTGGCTACCAAATGGTACTAAAGGAAAAATGCTAAACAAAGGCAATGCTTGGCAGTCGGGTAAGCGATTGCAGTGCACCGTAATAATTACAAGGATGCTGCTCCCCATCCACTGGTGTATTTGGGCGCAGTTTAACACTTAGATGCATATGGTATCACTTATATATACATCATAATCATCATCATATCAGCCGAAAGACGTCCACAGCTGAACATAAGGCTCTCCCAAAGATTGCCACAATGACCCGTCCTGTGCCACCCGCATCCAGCGGACTCCTGCGACCTTCATCAGGTTATACACTTATATATAAAATAGATACCAATTAGAACTCTGTTGCTAAGTTTGACAGTCCCACAATGTCGTAACAGATGTGCTTACCATAGAAAAAATCAACTACGAAAGACTCTGGTTGTCAAGTTTGACAGGTTCAATAAAATTGATTACTTATTCCAACATGTGTCTTTTTGGTCGTATCGTGTTTGATACTTTATGCACCTAAGGGTTAAAGACATACCAAAAAAATTACAATACATTTCCTTACAAACTTGTTTTTACCTATACCAATGTTAGCCGATGATCAAATCTGGTGAGTAACATTTGACCGATTTACCGATTGAGCTACTTAAGTTACCTTAGTTATTGTATTTACAGTATTGGTTGTGAAATACGGATAGCGATAGAAAAGTAACCCTCATTTCTTGAAAATTTTACTACGAAATACCTACTTCTTAGGACCAGTTTCACGTAAGTGCATCTATGTAAAAATAAGTTTATAAAACAACAAGGATGTGCAAGTTCTTGTTATAATAGTGTAGGATATAATTATGCCATGTAAAATTTATGTTCCATAAAAACAACCTATAATTGCCGCAATTATGTAATTATTTCAGTTTTACACCTCTGTACATAATTAGGTCTTCAACGAATGGTAATAAGTTACTAATAAGAGACAATTACACAACCTATCACATTGATCTAACGCACCTAACCTACCGTGAATTTCGAAAATAGTAAATGTGAGCATCTGTCTCCATCACTCTAATGACACAATCTTTGGACTGACAGAGACAAATGTTCGAAATTTACTTAGTACGCGGTAGACCAGCAGACGCTAGATTGAGACGACATATAAAACCGTACCCGAATTACATACATAAGAGAGAGACGTCTACTAATTCTCATGTCGTCTTATAATGTGATCAGACAATACAGTCGAAATATATCGCTAGACAGTATTGCGGGGTGATAAGGTTTAAAATTGGCTAGTTACTGTAGTTATGTGTCTGCAATTGAACAATGTTGTGCATACAAACCAAGTGCGTGGGTTATCTAATGTTATGTTACATGTATTTTATTCATATCACTCGGAACGTATATTTTAAAATGGATGCATTGAGAACAATGACTTAATATGTCGAGTTATGAATAAGTTTTAGTTAAGAACATTTTTGATACAAAGGTTATCTTTACATTCGTTTCATAATATTTTCATGTAGTATTCATTAAGACTATAGTACTGCGACCATACGAGTATACAGGGTGTCCCAGGGAGAAGTGACCAGCTTCCTGGGACACACTGTATGTCATACTGAACAACTTTTACTATGGGGCCAACAAGGAAATCGCGATAAAAAAAATTTACTTTTTCATACATTTTGTTGACACGGTTGCGTCTCCATAGGGCGAAAGGTCAAATTTTTTTTCGCGGTTTCCTTGTTGGTCCCATAGTAAAAGTTGTTCAGTATGACTTATACAGTGTGTCCCAGGAAGCTGGTCACTTCTCCCTGGGTGTCCCCTGTATATCATGGACGTCTAACGCCATCTCAAAAAAGCCCCCAAACATAATTGTTCAATTCGTGCCAAGATGGGCAGGGAGCACATTTCATAACACCGCGCATAGTTCGGCGCAGTTTTGCATTAGTAAGTTGACACTAAAATTCATTACCGTGATGCATTGAAGAGGGGGTGACACTTGTCGACTAAAATTCAGGACTACTTTTGAAAGACAATATAGTATGGCGTATTGGCGTGCGGCTTCCATGTTTTATTTGTTCGTAGCTATAGTATTAGAACGTAACGAACTCAAACTAAATACGATTACGTCCTTTCGTTGCCAAGTTCCTGTGGACGATATCCGACCATCATTAGACTACCTCCATTGTCACATAAGAAGGTAATTATATGCTTAACGAAGATATTTATTATACCTACACATTTAGTCAGATAAGAAGTGCATTCATAAAGTGTATGTATATCGGAAAAAAGGCGATCAAAATTATCTTATCAACGAAATGCGGGTATCAGTTTTCGTATATAATTACACCAACGATTCGCCCCGGTTTCGCAGGGGTACAATTGACAACATTTCATATTTTTTAGTGCTAGTTTTTATTGTCTGTTTTGAAAGAACTCAATAGCTCAATCAGCTATGGGCCGTCACTTCCCCTTTAAACTATTTTAAAGATTTTTTAACAAAAATAATGCGAAAAATAAATAAAAAAATATATTTTTGTGATCTAGGTACATGCGTATATCTCGAAATGGTTTTCGATTTAGGGACATCGAAAATTTTTAAACGTTGTCAATACTGATAAGTTTAGTTAAAATGTTTTGATATAACTGCTATAGTCAACTGTACTTTATTTCATAATTTCTTCGGTTACCTACCGCGAGGATTACACATGAAATAAAACTATGAAAACGAATAAACTCGCGCATATTAATTAACTTTAATTTCATCCCGACATTTCGAACACTTTACAGGGTTCGTGGTCGGCTTGGGGTCGCGAGTTTTATTTCATGTACTTTATTTATTCTCTTCATCTAATACTTGTACTGGTTTTCAAGTTCCTGTGGCCACCTTCCGATTTCATCATCAGAGCAGCTTCATGATATGTATTCCGTTGCCAATATCATACGATTTACCTTAAATTATTCAAAATACATATCTTTGTACTAGTGATATTGTCATTAAATATATATTTACTTATTAACCTCCTATTTAAGTATTCGTTGTCCTTTTCGGTCGTATCAAAATGTCTATAAGACGAAAGGGACAAAATATTTAGTGGCTAAGTTAGCAGACGTTTATGAATAAGGGGGTAAGTATTTACTTAATATGTTTGTACCTACTATTTAACTTTCGATATATTTTAAATACGACGCATCTATTTACGTCCACAGCCAATATTTTACATTGTTGCTACAATTGGTATACATTCAACAATAGGTACATAATTATGTATTCACAAGCTAAATATACTTTCTATGCAGGGACGGGCAGAACAATTTAAAAGTCGATACAATCTGATGAGTATCACATCATTTGAGCGTGACGACATGACATTGGACGACACTAGAATCATAATTATTGTTTGTTTGCACGGTCTATATGGTTTTGTTAGTTTACCTAATTAGATGTTATAAATATCGACTATTTGACGTTGGTGAAAAGACTGCCGCGAAGAAGAAGAGAGTCGTGTGACTCGGGTGGTGACGGCTGTAAGAATACACCAAGACTTCGGAAGGCCTAAAAAGCGTCAAGGGCCCTCCTTACTCACACGAGAACCGCGCGAAGCCGCGAACGCGATTGTGGAGCCCGCGCGAGGAATTTCCGTAATTGATACCACTGTGCCACACTCGCGTTGTCAGCTTCGCGCGGCGTTTCGCGTAGAAATGAGTAGGAGTCCTTGACACTTTCGTCGGATCTGCGCAAAAGCGAGGATGGTCCTTCAGCTAACGGGTATATGCCGGGTACTGGCCAAACTGGGACACAGTAATCTTTGCTAATGACTTACTTCATAAGCGTTCAGCTTGATCTTGTCGTTAGAGACGCACTGAATGTTCATGGCAATGTTTGTCGCGGCTTACGCAGCCATTCGCGCAAAAGAGAAGATGGTCCGTCCGTCAGTTAATTGTCTCTGTCACACCAATTATGCTATCAATTGAGCGACAGAGACAGATCTGACGGTGACGCTACTGGCAATTGACAGTGACTTACTTCATGGTCTGAGGGTCGGCGATGAGCTTGATCTTGTCGTTGAAAATATACTGGATGTTCTAGGCAATGTCTTTTCGCGGTTTACGTAGTAATTCGCGCAAGAGTGAGGGTGGGCCCTCCGTCAATAATTTGACAATAGAGCGACCGATACAGACCTGACGCTACTGGCAGTTTACTGAGACAGGGACTT